>JBBPBX010047864.1:2390-25978 GCA_038048925.1 Garcialebias charrua | reverse complement strand
AAAAAACTCTACGTCAATGGCTCTCATGGATTTAATGGAACAAATAACTAATGCTGTCGATCATAAACAGTACTGTGTTAGTGTTTTTGTTGATCTAAAAAAAGCATTTGATACCATTGACCACACCATTCTCCTTGAAAAACTAAATAAATATGGTATTAGAGGACCAGCATTACAGTGGGTATCTAGCTATTTGAAAGACAGGAAACAGTTTGTGCAAATAAATGATGTTAGATCTGACCTCCGTGATATCACTTGTGGAGTTCCTCAGGGTTCTGTGCTTGGACCAAAGTTGTTTATTTTATATGTGAATGACTTGGTAAATGTGTCAGCACTACTTAAATGTGTTCTTTTTGCCGATGACACCACTTTTTTCAGTTCGGGTAATGACATAAAACAGATTTTGGATATGATGAAAACAGAATTTATAAAAATACAAACTTGGTTTAAATTAAACAAATTATCTTTGAATTTAGATAAAACTAACTACATGATTTTCAGTAACAAAAAGGGAATTGTTGATGACGATCCATTTGAAATTGAAGATGTTGTGATCTGTAAAGTGAGTGAAGTGAAGTTTCTGGGTGTTATCATTGATGACAAACTGACATGGAAACATCATGTAAATTCTATTAAAAAAAAACTAGCTAGAGCAATTGCAGTACTATATAAAGTCAGGGATTTTTTAATTGATAAAGCTTTACATATGTTGTATAACACAATCATTGCTCCACATTTAATCTATTGTATTGAGGTTTGGGGAAAAGCATGCAAAACTATTACAAAGCCTGTTTTTATTTTACAAAAGAGAGCTGTAAGAGTAATCACCAGAAAACATTTCACTCACCCTTCAAACACCTTGTTTATTCAACTAAACTTATTGAAATTCCAGGAATTGGTAGAATATAGTATTTTATCAATTATGTATAGGGCTCATAATAACACATTACCTTTAAATATCCAAAGAAATTTTATAAAAAGACAAAGTTATTACAATCTCAAAGGGACAGAGATATTCATCAAACCACAATTCAGAACCAGCTTAAAAGGACGGTCTACCTCAATTCAGGGAATTCGATTGTGGAATGCTCTGGAGAGTGATGTTAAAAATGAAAAATCAATGTATACATTTAAGAAAAAGGTCAAAAAGGACTTGCTCAAAAACTATATATGATGTAATGCGTGTTTGTGTATTACAATTATGTTGTACTTATGATGTACGGTACGTTTGTGAATTACAGTTAGAAAAATTAAGTAGAGTTATTCATTTTATAAAGCAGTTTGTGTATTACAGTTAGAAAAATTAAGTAGAATTATTCATTTTTGTGATGAATTTGTGTATTACAATTAGGAAAATTAAGTAGAATTATTCATTTTGTGAACATCTTGATGTTGTGCCATCTTTTAGTTTGTGTATTTCAATTAGAAAAATTAAGTAGAATTAAGTAGAATTATTCATTTTATGATCTAGTTTGTGTATTACAGTTAGGAAAATCAATAAAAAAAAAAAATAAAAAAAAAATAGGAAAATTAAATAAAATTATAAAAAAAAATAAAAAAATAAAAAAATAAAAAAATTAGAATTAGAAAATTAATTAGAATTATCGGTGATGTAGTTTGTGTTTTACAGTTAGAAATATTAAGTAGAATTATTCATTTTGTGATCTAGTTTATGTTTTACAGTCAGGAAAATTAAGTAGAATTATTCATTTTGTGATGTAGTTTGTGTATTACAGTTAGGAAAATAGGTAGAACTATTCATTCTGTGATGTTGCTTGAAAGTTATCATTGGTTGAACAAACTGTGAAATAGGGGCAGATATAATAAGATTTCATCTTCTTTCTGCTCCCTTCATTTTATCCTACTTGTAATCTTGTATCTGATGAAACTGTCTTGTATTGTTCTTTTAAAATGAATGAATAAACATCAAATCAAATCAAATCAAATCAATGATCGACTTTGTTGTCGTCTCATCTGATCTGCGGCCGCATGTCCTGGACACTCGGGTGAAGAGAGGGGCGGAGCTGTCAACTGACCACTACCTGGTGGTGAGTTGGCTCCGATGGTGGGGGAGGATGCCGGTCAGACCTGGCAGACCCAAACGTATTGTGAGGGTCTGCTGGGAACGTCTGGCAGAGTCTCCCGTAAGACGGAGCTTTAACTCCCACCTCCGGGAGAGCTTTGAACACGTTCCGAGGGAGGCGGGGGACATTGAGCCCGAGTGGGCCATGTTTCGCGCCTCTATTGTCGAGGCAGCTTATCGGAGTTGTGGCCGCAAGGTTGTTGGTGCCTGTCGTGGTGGCAACCCTCGAACCCGGTGGTGGACACCGGCGGTGAGGGATGCTGTCAAGCTGAAGAAGGAGTCCTATTGGGCCTTTTTGGCCTGTGGGACCCCGGAAGCAGCAGATAGGTACCGGCAGTCCAAGCGGCATGCGGCTCGGGTGGTTGCTGAGGCAAAAACTCGGGCGTGGGAGGAGTTCGGAGAGGCCATGGAGAATGACTTCCGTACGGCTTCGAGGCGATTCTGGTCCACCATCCGGCGTCTCAGGGGGGGAAAGCGGTACGCGACCAACACCATTTATGGTGGGGATGGCGTGCTGTTGACCTCAACTCGGGATGTTGTGAGTCGGTGGGCGGAATACTTCGAAGACCTCCTCAATCCTACTGGCACGTCTTCCACTGAGGAAGCGGAGCCTGGGGACTTTGGGTCGGGCTCTCCAATCTCTGGTGCTGAGGTCGCCGAGGTGGTTAAAAAGCTCCGCGGTGGCAAGGCTCCGGGGGTGGATGAGATTCGTCCTGAGTTCCTTAGGGCTCTGGATGTTGTGGGGTTGTGTTGGCTTACGCGACTCTGCAATATCGCGTGGACATCGGGGGCAGTTCCCTTGGATTGGCAGACTGGGGTGGTGGTTCCCCTATTCAAAAAGGGGGACCGTAGGGTGTGTTCCAACTATAGGGGGATCACACTCTTAAGCCTCCCTGGTAAGGTCTATTCAGGGGTTCTGGAGAGGAGGGTCCGTCGGATAGTCGAACCTCGGATTCAGGAGGAGCAGTGTGGTTTTCGTCCTGGTCGTGGAACACTAGACCAGCTCTACACCCTCAACAGGGTCCTGGAGGGTGCGTGGGAGTTTGCCCAACCAGTTTACATGTGCTTTGTAGACTTGGAAAAGGCATTCGACCGCGTCCCTCGGGGGGTTCTGTGGCGGGTACTCCGGGAGTATGGGGTACCAGGCCCATTGATATGGGCTGTTAGGTCCCTGTACGACCGGTGTCAGAGCTTGGTCCGCATTGCCGGCAGTAAGTCAGGCTCGTTTCCGGTGAGAGTTGGACTCCGCCAAGGTTGCCCTTTGTCACCGATTCTGTTTATAACTTTTATGGACAGAATTTCTAGGCGCAGCCAAGGTGTTGAGAGGATCCGTTTTGGTGGCCTTAGAATCGCTTCTCTGTTTTTTGCAGATGATGTGGTCCTATTGGCTTCATCAGCTCGTGATCTACAGCTTTCGCTGGAGCGGTTTGCAGCTGAATGTGATGCGGCCGGGATGAGGATCAGTTCCTCCAAATCCGAGGCCATGGTCTTGAGCCGGAAAAGGGTAGCATGCCCTCTCCGGGTCGGGGAGGAGGTCCTGCCCCAAGTGGAGGAGTTTAAGTATCTCGGGATCTTGTTCACGAATGAGGGAAAACTGGAGCGTGAGATCGATAGGCGGATAGGTGCAGCGTCCGCAGTGAAGCGGGCGCTGTACCGGTCTGTCGTGGTGAAGAGAGAGCTGAGTCAAAAGGCAAAGCTCTCAATTTACCGATCGATCTACGTTCCCACCCTCATCTATGGTCATGAGCTTTGGGTTATGACCGAAAGAACAAGATCTCGGATACAAGCGGCTGAAATGAGTTTTCTCCGCAGGGTGGCTGGACTCTCCCTTAGAGATAGGGTGAGAAGCTCAGTCATCCGGGAGGGACTCGGAGTAGAGCCGCTGCTTCTCCACATCGAGAGGAGCCAGTTGAGGTGGCTCGGGCATCTGGTTAGGATGCCTCCTGGACGCCTCCCTGGTGAGGTGTTCCGGGCATGTCCCACCGGGAGGAGACCCAGAGGAAGACCCAGGATACGCTGGAGGGACTATGTTTCTCGGCTGGCCTGGGAACGCCTTGGGATTCCCCCAGAGGAGCTGCTCCAAGTGGCTGGGGAGAGGGAAGTCTGGGCCTCCCTACTTAGGCTGCTACCCCCGCGACCCGACCCCGGATAAGCGGAAGAAAATGGATGGATGGATGGATGGTTATCAAACAAATTACAGTATATTGGTTCTTATACATTTTACACAATTGAAACAAATTTCACATAATTATTTTCTCATAATATGTCCTTAAATAAGATTTAGAGCCAATTATGTGGATGCCAACTACCACATGTGTTTACCTATGGAAACAGCCAAAGCAACTGCAAATAGGTCAAATATTAAACTTTGTTACACAGACCTGGGCCATCTGAATCCATCAGCTGAGAACTTTGTTTACATTGAGTAAGGACCTGCTTTTCAGAATTGCGCTCAGTATATTTGGAAAACGTCACCATTTAATATAGATCAGCCCTTTTCTGTTTGATTTCATACATTGCAATAAGTGCCTGTACATGAAATTATTTTTATTAATTATTTTATTAATTATCCAAAAACATGCATGTTAGGCTGATTGGTAACTCTTGACCCTGGGTGTGAGTGAGACAGGTCCCTCTTGTAAATGAGTCCCGTGGCTCAACGAGGCTAGCCTGTATAAATAAAGGTTGAATGAATGAATGAAAATTTGCCAAACAATACTAATATAAAAAGTTTTAGGTAAACCTATAAGTAATCCAAACTACTTTTACCTTTGCATTGGTTTGTGCTTGTAAATATTGAAAACAAAGCAAGAATAAGCGGCACGGATGTGATAAGAGTAGCACGGATCAGCTCGAAAATATCAGTAACCAGACGCAACGCACGCCCTCTTGTGGTGCCTTTAAGTACTACACGGGTGAATATTCAACACATTCATCCTGTCATTAATTTACTACTTCCTAATGTGAATTGAAAAAAATGTGCACATTTCTCCGTTACAAAGCAATATAAATAGGATTAAAAAAAAAAAAAAGATTTATTGATTTAAGCGCAATTATGGACTGTAAAATAAACTATTATCTCAGTTAAGTTCCATAAATATGATAGGAGACTATGGGAGGAGAACGGTACAATATATGGAGTGTGCATTTTTCTTAGTGCATTAAAGCTTGAAAGTGAATTATTCAAAGTAGGTTAAATAAATAAAAAAGAAGAGCTGTCCGCACCTCCTTTCGACGGTCAGCCTCCAGGCGGCAGCAGGAGCCTCGGAGCACCGGGAGTGGGGACTTCTAGTGGTTGACGGTGTTTTTACGGCTGTCGGGCCTTTCTACGGACTGCAAAGAAAAATACACCTGGATTTGTGTTAAATCGTTAACAGTAAGTTGCCATGAGTCGAATTTCCCCGCGGAAGTCGGGCTGAAAGTTGTTTTTCTTTTTTCTAATTAAAATCGAAACGACTCGACGTGGTGGCTAAGAGAGGCCTCGCTGACTTAGCAAACCGCTGGACTAACGTAATTCTAGCTGCCTGGTTAATGTAAACCATTGAACATTGTCGAAATATTTTGCGTTTTTAAAATAAAACAAGCCGCCTGTTGAGACTTGCATGCTTTAAGGAGCATATGGGTTATTTAAATCCCACTTTAAGCCAAACTAGCTAGCTGTTGCGTAGCCTTCGTTAGCCCCGTGTGCTAAGTTAGCTCTCGTCTGTTAAATTAATAAAAAAAAATACAACAGAACCTACAATGGCAGCTCGGATTTTGGTTCACATTTAGCTCTGAAGGTTCTCAGAGTAGCTCTCACACTTCCCTCTGCTTTTGTCATTAGTATCTAATTGATGACTTCGAGTGATTTATTATGGTTGAAAGTCACAATTTGTCGACTAGCTAAAACGTTAGCTTGTTTGCTAACCGACGAACGCGAGTAAACAAGTACATTTTGTCACCGTGCGTTCGTTTTTATTGACGCTGACCTGCCGCCTTATTTCACGAAATGTAACTTTCATTACAGAAAATGCCCACGATAAAGCTACAGAGCTCTGATGGGGAAATCTTCGAGGTAGACGTCGAAATAGCCAAACAGTCCGTCACCATCAAGACCATGTTAGAAGGTAAGGACGTTCAAGGCGTTACAGACTTTTGTTTTTTCTAGGTTTGGGTTTTCAATAATTGCTGTGTAGCACACAGACTAATGCTGACAGTTCACTGATTTATTTGCCAGATTTGGGAATGGATGATGAAGGAGATGATGACCCAGTTCCCCTCCCTAACGTGAATGCTGCTATCCTTAAGAAGGTACAGAACACGCTTTTATACTATTATGAAAAAACTCAGGACAGTGTTACACTTTTACTATTTTATGCTTATGTTTATTAAATGTTTTAGTGTTTAGATGGTTACTGTTGCACCGAGGGACTGAGAGAGAAACGCAATTTCGGTCCTGTGTATGTCCTGTACTGTACATATTGCAGTTCTGACAATAAAGTTGACTTTGACTTTTGACTTTGACTTTTGACACACCTGCAGTGTTGCCAGATCTCGCGACATAAACAAGCGACCAGTTACATGAAAACAAGCCCAACTGGTAACCCACCCCATTGTGTAAAACGAAGGCAGTTTTTCAACAGTATAAACATACTGTACATTTATTATGGCATTAAATATAAACAGCAAAATTATGCTAAACATAGCCACTCTAAAAAAATAAAAATACATTTTGCCTATGTAACATTAATTCTACCATTATTTATACAAATGAATCCCATTAAGCCTCTGGGACTCATTTACCAGAGAGACCTGAATTTTAAACAAAGAGTGATGACAACAATGGACGACGACGACAACAATCATAAAGGATGCGTACAAATTAAAAAATAAAATTTAAAATTAAACGGCAAACTCTCAGATGACGCACCTCACTGACCGCATTACTAGCTGGAGATTTCTTAATGCAGTCTTCGTTGTGATACACCTTCATAAAGATGAAACAGTGTAAGCATCACACACAAAAATACACCAATCTTTTATCCTCATCAGTGCAAGGAAACTTACAAGAAGTCGTCTGTATTCTGCTCAAGCTCTACTCGTCATTACTTGCGCACGCTTATATTGTTTTTACCGCTGAATAAACATCAGCTTGTCTGTCGCTTGTGCCAACTGCACCTGAACGTAACATCCGCCTTGACGTAACATACGTGGAAGGGGGGCGTGAAGGGACAAACTACCTACCACTCGTATTAAAGCTGCTATATGTAACTTTTCTAAAAATATATTTTTAACATATTTCTTCACTCTGTCACTAGACTGATGTTAGAGAGGTAATCTCTGAAAAAAACTAAAAAAAAATGTTGTCCCCTTGCTTCTCCAGGTGGTAAATAGGCATTTCTAAAAAGAAAAAGTGACCCGCCATTAATCAGCCAATAAAAACTGAGTTTGTAACCAGCCAATAAAAACAGAGCTTGAATTTGAATTTCAGCAGACCATGGGAGAGCAGAGCCATATATGGCTCTGAGGGGGAGGGATCAGAATGCTTTGCCTGTTGAAATTTTTTCTAAGTGCTGCAGTTCTACAGAAACTGCAGACTGAACCTTTAATTTTTGCTTTCACTTGGACAGAAAACGAGCCCAAATAAGCTATGTAACACTCAAAACAAGCCCAAAACCCCACAGGCGACTTCAGAGAAAAAAACACGACCAAAGTCGCTTATAATAAGCGGACTTGGCAACTATGCTGACACACCTGTCCCTCTCACTCTTACATCAGCAACTGATCCCCAGCTGAGTGATGAATGACGTAACCGCAACATTGAGATAAGATTTGATCAGGTTTGCAGGACATATGATAACTTGTGTGGTAACAGGTTTGTTTTCAGTGCAGTGAGCATAAAAAGACATAAGCTGCAGCTGTTGTGCAGGTTAAACTGATTTTATGCAGCTGTTTGACCTGCCAGTCAGCTTCAGCGCCTTCACGTAAGAAGCTACAATCAGTAAACCTGTTCATTTATAACATGGGACTGTTACACTTGATCATGTCGTGTCTGTTAAGCATTTTCTGCTTGTCATAGTTATACACACACCACTTAAATGGTGACTTTTTATAAGAAACAAAGACTTTGGTTTGTTTAAACGTTTGAACTGGAAGTGAATCTGTGCATGTGTTTTTCTTCAGGTGATTCAGTGGTGCACCCATCACAAAGATGACCCTCCTCCTCCTGAGGACGACGAGAACAAGGAGAAGAGGACAGACGACATTCCTGTTTGGGACCAGGAGTTCCTCAAAGTCGACCAGGGCACCTTGTTTGAACTCATTCTGGTAAATACGTTTTACTTTATATTTAGCTTAAGCTGCATTCATTTCTTATGAAGGGATTTTTTTTCTCCTTGCATAATTCCAGAACTGAATTTAGTGCAAAAGCAAACTGAACAATCTCTATAATATATGTACCGGTAATAAAAAATGTCAAGGTTTGCACAGAAACAAATTCAAATCACACTTCCACTGCCACGCAAAACTGATTTGACAGTTCTGTACATTGAGGCCACATCTTTTATAGACTTTTTTTTTTTCTGGACTTTTGTTTCTAAAGCAGTCATCATCGATGCTTCTCTTGAGCTCAGTTTAAATCCTTTTTTCTTTACTTTAAAACATTTCCTTTAAACTTACCGTACCTTTTCAGTGCAGTTGTCTTTTCTCATCAACCTGTAGTTTAATGTGAATGACTGTTCTGACGCTCCGCCCTCCTGTGGTCTGTTTGTGTCACCAAGCGGCCGACGCGACGAGTTATTTTATGGTTCACAAAATTATAAATGTTGCCTAGCAACAGCTGGAAGCCTGCTTGTTTGGGGAGCTGCTGTTTTAAAGAGACAAAGAAAACAGTTCTGCAATATGGCTACAAAGATCAGTCGATCTTTATGCCGCCGCTGGACGTTCATAAATCACAGAGGGGGCCGGCCACGTCCAGAACCAAAAGAGGTGTGGAGCAGAACTCTGCTGTGACGCTCATTAAACGTGTCGGATCATTTTTACAGATGTAAATTTTGTGCTTTTCTTTCTGGTTAACGTTTTTTCGTAACTAAATGCTAAGTTGCAGCGTCGTCGTTGATCTTGGTTGCACATACATTATCGATATCCTGATGCATGCTCAATAATGGCTAATCCCTGTCCCAAAGAAGGCAACGCCCGCATGCCTCAATGACTATCGCCCAGTAGCACTCACCCCCATCCTGATGAAGTGCTTTGAACGGCTAGTCATGAAAAGCATCACATCTGTCCTCCCTGCCTCCCTGGATCCCTTCCAATTTGCATACCGACCTAATCGCTCAACCGACGATGCCATCTCCTCTGCCCTCCACACAGCTCTCACACATCTGGACACGAAGGACTCTTATGTTAGAATGCTGTTCATCGACTTCAGCTCGGCATTCAACACCATCATCCCCCAACAGCTCATCCATAAACTGGACAGTCTGGGGCTGAACACCTCAATGTGTAACTGGCTGCTAGACTTCCTGACCGGGAGACCACAGACAGTACGGATCGGGAGTAACACATCTAGCACCATCACATTGAACACAGGGGCCCCACAAGGATGTGTGCTGAGCCCCCTTCTATTCACCCTGCTAACACACGACTGCACACCATCATACAGCTCCAACCACTTCATCAAGTTTGCGGACGACACAACAGTGGTGGGTCTCATCAGCAACAACGATGAGACGGACTACAGGAACGAGGTGAGCCGCCTGGCCTTGTGGTGCGGACACAACAATCTCACTCTCAACGTGGAGAAGACAAAGGAGATTGTTGTGGACTTCAGGAAGAGGGATGCCCAACATGCCCCTCTGACCATCAACAGCACCGCAGTGGAGAGAGTAGACAGCACCAAGTTCCTGGGAGTGCACGTCTCAAAGGACCTGTCCTGGAGCAGGAACACTGCAGCACTGGCCAAGAAGGCTCACCAGCGTCTCTACTTTCTCCGCAAGCTGAAAAGGGCTGGAGCTTCAACCCCCATCATGTGCACCTTCTACAGAGGTGCCATAGAAAGTGTCCTGACCAGCTGCATCACGGTGTGGTTTGGTGCATGTACTGCATCATGCCGCAAGAGCCTCCAGCGCATCGTGAGAGCAGCTGAGAAGATCGTCGGCACCTCCTTGCCCTCACTGCAGGACTTACACAGCAAACGCCTCACTCGGAAAGCCCTCTGCATGGCAGGTGATCCCACACACCCACTACACAGCTGCTTTAAGGCTGAGTACGCCAAAAATACACTACACGCGTTCCGGCTCCGCCCCGCTCCGGTCCGACCTCCGCAGCAAATACGCACCCATTATAATCAATGAGATAAAGTACACTGGCTCCGCACGGCGGCGGTGAGCTGCGGCGAGCGGACGGCAGTCCGTCAAAATTAGAAATTTTTCTATTTCTGCCGGATGACGGAGCTGTGCCGGAGTCAACTTTTGAAGATTACGTCGCACCAACAGGAAAAGGAACGAGCACAACTTCCGTATTTACAAAATAAAATCACCACGGGCGGACTAATCCTAGCTCTATACGGATTTATTTGTACAAAAATGCTGTCAAACTATCATTTATGACTATTCTATGACTAAACTATTATATTTATGACTATGACTACACCTAATAACGCAATACAAGAAATAAATAAATAAAAAAGTATTTTATTCTGAAATGTAAACATCACTTCCTGTTGCTCAAACCATGTCCTGTCGCTTATTTACGAGAGAAGATCAAGGCAGCCTTTACTGTTGTTCTCCTTCTTCCACCGAATGAATTGTTTTGTTCTGACTTCATTATTTATCACTTGATTTATCGCGCAATCTCGCAATTCCCGCGCATGCGTCTTGGAGCGGCGCATCCATGCGGACCTGAGCTGAGCGGAGGCAGTGGACTTTGGACTCGCTCAGCTGCGACCTGCGGAGCGGACACGGACCGCGTGTAGTGTATTTTTGGGGTTAGACTCGCGCTTTGGTCCGCAGGCTGGAGCGCGCGCGCTGCGCTTGCACTGTGCCGTGCGGCGAAATGCGTTTACAGTGTCTCCTCTGTGTTTATAGTTGTCCCACGGCAGCGCATGGCAAAGTGCTGTTCTTTTACCGACCAGCAGGTGGCAGTACCCTCTAAAACCTGTGCATATGTTACAAGAAAGGTGTAGAAGAAGAAATCTACCGTAGAAGAAGAACTGTTTGAAATCACACAACAAAAACAAATAGCTTTCCGCTCGCGTGCTGAACTGTTGTCTTTATTTGCGGTTTTTTTGGGTCGGCCGTGGCCCAGTGGTAATGGCAGTCGACCCCCGTTCGGAAGGTTGGAGGTTCAAATCCCGCATCCGCCCACCATGTGTCGTTGTGTCCCTGGGCAAGACACTTAACCCTGAGTTGCTCCCGGTAGGTCTGGATGGCGCCTTGCAAGGCAGGCTACCACTACCGGTGTATGAATGTCTGAATGAATGGGTGGATGGCTGGTATTGTAAAGCGCTTTGGGGCTCCTCACAGGGGGCTGGAAAGCGCTATATAAATAAGCTCCATTTACCATTTATTAGTCTTACTACTGTTTACATTCACTGTTTACATTTATTAATACGGTTTACATTATTACTACTGTTTTACATTCACACTACTTTTATATCTACACTACTGCTGATACATATACAGCATTCTCTGACTAGCCTTATCTAAGGATGCCAAATGTGCCTTATGTGCCTTACTGCATATGCCACTTTGCCTCTATACCAACATCAACTACCTCATACATATACTGTGTACATATGCTGCTGTGCCACTCTTTGCAAATGTCAATGCTAGAACCTTCAGTTTATTTTATAGATATACTTTTTATACTACTATGCAAAAACTCAGGACAGTATTACACTTTTATTATTTCATTTTATGCTTATGTTCATTGGGTGTTTGGTGTTTCAGTGTTGGTGTAAATTTTCATACTTTTATACTACTATGAAAAAACTCAGGACAGTGTTACACTTTTACTATTTTATGCTTATGTTTATTAAATGTTTTAGTGTTTAGATGGTTACTGTTGCACCGAGGGACTGAGAGAAACGCAATTTCAATCCTGTGTATGTCCTGTACATATTGCAGTTCTGACAATAAAGTTGACTTTGACTTTGATAATCCAGGTAGAAAAATCTAAAAAAGTTAAGTCTGGTCCTCTGGACAGTCACAAAAAAACTGTAGAAACGTTTCGTCTTTCAGCCGAAAGACTTCTTCAGTCTGAGCTGCTGTATTCAGCTTAGTCTTATAAATAGCACCCTCTCTAAGTAGTGGATCGACCAGTTGGCTGATGACAGCCGAAACCAGCTGCTCACATGATCAAGGACCATCAGCCTAACGATGGATCGTTAGCACCCTGATGGTTGTTTGCTATTCACAGAGGGCTGAGTGATACTAGCAATAACAGCATTGTAAGAGGGGGACAGTTGAACCCGGAGGCCTCCACCCGTTTAATGATGGACGGTTTCTTTTCACAAAGATGGCCTCCTTTACTCCTCTCTCAAACCATCGTTCCTCTCTATCACCTTTTTTCACATGTCGACCGTTGCAGCTCTGTTACTGCCTCGCTAAGCGGCACTAAGGTGCATCAGGGTTGGCCGCCTTGGCCCATTCAGATATCACACTGAGGCGTCCAGCTAGAAGTATTCTGTGAAAGCACCTCGAGGTTTGAAAAGTTTAAAGTTGTAAACCTGTGATCCTGCTCTTAAGCTTTTACACGGCAGGAACAGCCAAAGCCGTCCGTCGGGAGAGATTGGGAAATAGACGGTTGGTCTTTGCAGCGAGCAGCAGGGTGGTAACCTGAGATGATTACCTACTGCGAGAAGTGTTTTCAAGCTCTGAGATAGAAGATGGTGGAAACATGGAGGGGCTCCTTTACTTCATGTTCACCACGTTCACAAACCTCCTGACACACGTTGTGGGCAGAGCTGCAGCCGTCCTGGAGTGTCTCGCTGGAGAAATGGAAGAGTTGGACTAAAATTAGCTCCGTATTTGTTCCCAGCGCTTCCTCTCACTAAAGTTTAAAGAGTTTGGTAAAGCAGCAGAACCTACAAGATACAGTAACTGGTTTAACTCTGTCACAAAAATAAATGTTTAAAAAAACAAACAGCAAATGTACCGGTAATTAAAATATCAGAAGTTTTTTAATTCTTCCCTCCATTTTCATTAAAGGCTCTCACTGAGCTACTGTAAAATGTTACGTTTGACACAGTTTAATTTATTTCTGACACAAGCAGCCATCAAAACAATATCTTACTGCTCCTTTCACATTTCAACCCGGTTCAGCTTTCCTTGTGCAAATTTATACTTTTTTTGGCTACTTTCAGCTGTTTAGTGATCCCTGAAGATTATTTCTACTAACTACAACATTGAGCTTCTACCGGTAACTTCTTTCAGCGTTTTCTGATGTTTCAGCGAGCTGTTTTTATGCTAATTTTAGCTTCTTTTTTTTCTTTTCTAATTCCACATTTTTCGCACTCATTTCAACTTTTCTCAACCTGATTCAGCAAAAAAGTGTCCTCTCCACATCCTTCTGGCAATTTAAGCCACTTTCTGCTTTTTAGCTACTTCGCTGTTTAAAAAACAAAACTATTTTCGGCTTTTTTCAGATAATTTCTGCTTTTGTGCTCATTTCTCCTTTCAACCTAATTGGGCAAACATGTTCTTTCTGCTTTCTTATGCTCTCGACTTCTACCTTTTCAGCTACTTAGCATTTTTAAGCTAATTTCAGATAAATTCAAGTTTTTTGTGAGAATTTCTGCTATTTCAGTTACTGTTGAGCTATTTTATGCTTATGGTAATCTTTTTCAGCTACATTTTTGGGGCTTATTTCAGCTCTTTCTCCTTCTGTCCAGTAGTTTAAGCTTCTATGCCTTTCAGCTACTTTTTGCTAATTTAAGCTCTTTTTTGTTTTTAGCGATTTTCTTAATTTTTATGCTCATGTCTGCTGACAAAATTAATTAGGCAAATATGTTATTTCTGCTTCTTCTACTAACTTATTGGTAGGCTTGTTCTATTTCAGCTACATTTAAGCATTTTTTAAAGCTAATTTCAGCTGTTTTCCAGCAAATTCTGCGAGAAGCATTCACACTGCGTTTTCGCAGGAAATGCAGTTTCTCTAGTTATTCTTAGTTCCTTAAATAAGACGCTGAACAATTTTGTTCAGGTGTGTCAAACAAGTCTGTTCTCCCCAGCAACCTTCTCTTCCTCTCTATGCTGGTGAAGATTCTGTCGTCCAGGACATGACATTACATACTGTATGTTGGTGCGTGTCTATGGCTTATCCTGTTATAACTTCGCCCTCTTACTGTTTCCTCACTAATTGATAAAGCTCCTCGGATGAGAAGCGACACGTCTTGTTTGCTGCAAATAAAGTCCAGTTGTTCTGTATTGAATGCCTTTTTTGATTCTCTTCCTCTCTTTATCACCTTGTATTTTTATTTGTTTTGTTCAGGCCGCCAACTATTTGGACATCAAAGGCTTGTTAGACGTCACCTGCAAGACAGTGGCCAACATGATTAAAGGCAAAACCCCGGAGGAGATCAGGAAGACTTTCAACATCAAAAATGATTTTACAGAGGAAGAGGAAGCCCAGGTATTTATTCCATCCATTACTTAAAAAAAAGAGTAAATACTGTAATGTTATTCCTTTAAAAAAATTAATGCTCAAGGGCTAACAAAATCTGATCATAAACTTTTCGAACACCCGTTTGTCCAACAGGTACGCAAAGAGAACCAGTGGTGTGAAGAGAAGTAAAGGGGCAGGTCCTGCAGACCACTGACCAGGATCGTCCTCGCTGACTGGTTGCACTGGCGTTTGTTCATACTTGTTAATATTTACTTTTAGTATATATTTCCTGTCGCCCACTAGTTTCCCCGATTCCCGTGTACCAATAAACGCATGACCATTTAAACCTACCGTACCTGTGCTGTCGTTAATTTAAAGCTTGTTACCGTTTTCACACACACTATGTTGCGTAACATCTTTTACAATTTCATGTCTTTGTACCACCCAGAAAAATCTAGTTGTCCTCCTGGATGTCCCCCATTTCTTTTCTTTTTTTTTTCTGGAGATGTTTTTCTTTTAGTTTCATTGAATTAAATAAAACAACTTTGGGAAAAATGAGGGTGAAAGTTATTGTTCTGTAAATGTACCCGTTTTGTGAAATTGTGCAGTAAAAGTGAAGTTGATCTCCCGTTACGCAGAATTACTTAAATTCATGTCTGGCTTTGACAGTTTTTTTGGGGGGGAGAGGGGTGATGATTAAACATTGAAGGAGTAAATAAAACCTAAGAAACGGACGGTGTGTGTTATTTTTGCATTGACGGTGCCAGTTTTGATCAATTTAAACTTTTATTTTCTGAAATCTTCATCTTGCAGCTGTGGAAGAGAAATTCAAAAACACTCGATACATCAAAACAAAAATAAAACCCCATCAGGAGTTCAGAGAGACAAAGACATCTTGGAGGCTCCTCCCACACACGAGCCTCCTCTGCTGGAGGAAGACGCCAGCGGCGGCTCAGCTCCACGATGAAAAGCCGAGTTTGGAGATGGCGCCGAACAACAACGTGATATAAATGCAACGATAAAAACTGGAACATGCACAGATATGGTTGGAACACTTAACAAAAATCTGCACAAACTTTAGAAAAAAGATCAAAACTAGAACTTTTTTTAAAGAAATGTAACTTTTTTTTCATAAAAAACATATAAAAGTTTATAATAGAAAACTTTACAACACAATAAAATAGTACCCATTTGGTCTCAGATTAGTTTGTAGAACTGCAGAAAGGTCAAGATAAAAAACAATCAAAAAACCTTCTCTTTGAGAAAAACGACCTTAAAAATTACAGGAGTCACAGACGATAAAATAAAAAAAAGGAATGGAAACAAAACGGAACAGCTGAAGCTGGATAGCCTGAAAGTGCCTAAAAGAAGTGATTTTCTTTATTTTTCACCCCAAATGGACAATTTGTGAAACCGCATCTAAAAGTGAATCATTTCGTTTAAAGTCGGGGCTTCTGCAGGTCAGGTGGTAGCTGCTTCCCACATTAGTAAAAGTCAAGAGATGTTTTATTAACATTTAAGAAAACATCAAGTCTGGCTCAACATGTTTTAGCCGGACTGCTTTTTCTTTTAAGAACGTTTTCTTTGTAAAACAGCTGATTGTCTTGAAGCACAAAGTCAGCAGAAACTGTACCGGTAGCCATTTTATGTGTGTGTTCATGTTTGTTGGCAAAATATCTCATGAACATTTGAGCAAATTTAAATACACAACAATGGCTTTAACTTGGTCAGTTCTACAGATGTTAGGCTAAAACTGATGTGGTAGCTGAGGGTCATTCCCAACACGTACTCCAGGTGTGACATCTTAAGTTGGAACTGTTATCATTTGGTTTTAGTCAAACAGTTGTGAAAAGTGGCGGGCGATATGCATTTCTCCCTTTATTGCCCTGGACGGGACCGGACTGATTTAAGATTACTGTAGCTGCAGGCGTTTGAGCTGAAGAACACACTTTGCCTCTGTTTAATACACACTTTGGTGAGGACTGCGGTAGCTCAGTGGTCAGTGCTGTGGTCTCATAACCCCGAGGCTGCAGGTTTGAGCCCAGGAAAGGCATTTGGTGTAAAACAGTTGCCTTATACTACATGTTTACTCTCGGTGACCCTGCAGGAGAGAGCAGCCGAAAGAACCAGACATAATGACGGACTCTGGTGTGTGGAGGAGCTGGCTGCTCGATTCCTCTTCTGTGAACCTACAGATCTGCACGTGCGCTCTTCTAAAAACAACAAAACACCCCAACCAGGTAAAAAAAATACAATTAAAACCAAATGTGTCAAATACATAATTTACAAACGGGCAGTCTGAATAAAAAGCGGTCTGTTGGGCGAGTATTGCTCGAAAACGCAGCAGAAATACTGTTCAGGGAGGAGGCGAGCGGCGAGACGCGCCGCCGGCCGTCAGTGAGTCTCTGTCAGCACTTTGAGAGACAGTCCTGCCACCTTGGCGGCGGACAGCGCCGTGGAGCAGAGCGTCTGCTTGCCGGACAGTTCCAGGTGTGCGGGGGCGCGTCTGGCCGTGGGCTGGCGGAAGTCTGCCGCCCGCTTGCCGGCAGACCGCTCCGGGGCGAAGCGTGCGTGCGAGCGCGTGTGCGGAGACGAGGGGAGGTGCGTCGACGTGGAAGTGGGTGGCGGGGAGCAGCTTGGGGAGGGGGGTCGCTGGTAGAGGCGGTGGCGTGCAGGAGACGGGGACGGGGGAGAGTCTATAGCACTTAGATCTGAAGAAGCTGGGCTGGGGCAGCCTCCTCCTTGAAGGTAGCGAACGCACTTCTTCTTCCTCCTGGGGACAGTCAGAGAGAGTTATCTGTGAATAAAGTGTGGACACGTCAGCTTCAGACTCACACCCAGCTCAACCAACATGGACACAACAAACAACAACGTGTAAAGCACTACTTCCTTCTCTGTTCTGCTTATCATTGACGCTCGAGTTAGTTCGACGACGTCGCTGTCGTGTTTTTTTTTTTTAAACGAGGACGATAAAACTTTGGATCTTTGCATCAAAACGCAAATTCTTCTTTCGTTACGCTCATCTAAACCTTTCTGCGTTGAAAAGTTTGCCATGACGCTACAGAAAAGGGGACCAATACTCTGTTAACCCCTCCATCCATCCATCCATTTTCTTCCGCTTATCCGGGGTCGGGTCGCGGGGGTAGCAGCCTAAGTAGGGAGGCCCAGACTTCCCTCTCCCCAGCCACTTGGAGCAGCTCCTCTGGGGGAATCCCAAGGCGTTCCCAGGCCAGCCGAGAAACATAGTCCCTCCAGCGTATCCTGGGTCTTCCTCTGGGTCTCCTCCCGGTGGGACATGCCCGGAACACCTCACCAGGGAGGCGTCCAGGAGGCATCCTAACCAGATGCCCGAGCCACCTCAACTGGCTCCTCTCGATGTGGAGAAGCAGCGGCTCTACTCCGAGTCCCTCCCGGATGACTGAGCTTCTCACCCTATCTCTAAGGGAGAGTCCAGCCACCCTGCGGAGAAAACTCATTTCAGCCGCTTGTATCCGAGATCTTGTTCTTTCGGTCATAACCCAAAGCTCATGACCATAGATGAGGGTGGGAACGTAGATCGATCGGTAAATTGAGAGCTTTGCCTTTTGACTCAGCTCTCTCTTCACCACGACAGACCGGTACAGCGCCCGCTTCACTGCGGACGCTGCACCTATCCGCCTATCGATCTCACGCTCCAGTTTTCCCTCATTCGTGAACAAGATCCCGAGATACTTAAACTCCTCCACTTGGGGCAGGACCTCCTCCCCGACCCGGAGAGGGCACGCTACCCTTTTCCGGCTCAAGACCATGGCCTCGGATTTGGAGGAACTGATCCTCATCCCGGCCGCATCGCATTCAGCTGCAAACCGCTCCAGTGAAAGCTGTAGATCACGAGCTGATGAAGCCAATAGGACCACATCATCTGCAAAAAACAGAGAAGCGATTCTAAGGCCACCAAAACGGATCCTCTCAACACCTTGGCTGCGCCTAGAAATTCTGTCCATAAAAGTTATAAACAGAATCGGTGACAAAGGGCAACCTTGGCGGAGTCCAACTCTCACCGGAAACGAGCCTGACTTACTGCCGGCAATGCGGACCAAGCTCTGACACCGGTCGTACAGGGACCTAACAGCCCATATCAATGGGCCTGGTACCCCATACTCCCGGAGTACCCGCCACAGAACCCCCCGAGGGACGCGGTCGAATGCCTTTTCCAAGTCTACAAAGCACATGTAAACTGGTTGGGCAAACTCCCACGCACCCTCCAGGACCCTGTTGAGGGTGTAGAGCTGGTCTAGTGTTCCACGACCAGGACGAAAACCACACTGCTCCTCCTGAATCCGAGGTTCGACTATCCGACGGACCCTCCTCTCCAGAACCCCTGAATAGACCTTACCAGGGAGGCTTAAGAGTGTGATCCCTCTATAGTTGGAACACACCCTACGGTCCCCCTTTTTGAATAGGGGAACCACCACCCCAGTCTGCCAATCCAAGGGAACTGCCCCCGATGTCCACGCGATATTGCAGAGTCGCGTAAGCCAACACAACCCCACAACATCCAGAGCCCTAAGGAACTCAGGACGAATCTCATCCACCCCCGGAGCCTTGCCACCGCGGAGCTTTTTAACCACCTCGGCGACCTCCGCACCAGAGATTGGAGAGCCCGATCCAAAGTCCCCAGGCTCCGCTTCCTCAGTGGAAGACGTGCCAGTAGGATTGAGGAGGTCTTCGAAGTATTCCGCCCACCGACTCACAACATCCCGAGTTGAGGTCAACAGCACGCCATCCCCACCATAAATGGTGTTGGTCGCGTACCGCTTTCCCCCCCTGAGACGCCGGATGGTGGACCAGAATCGCCTCGAAGCCGTACGGAAGTCATTCTCCATGGCCTCTCCGAACTCCTCCCACGCCCGAGTTTTTGCCTCAGCAACCACCCGAGCCGCATGCCGCTTGGACTGCCGGTACCTATCTGCTGCTTCCGGGGTCCCACAGGCTAAAAAGGCCCAATAGGACTCCTTCTTCAGCTTGACAGCATCCCTCACCGCCGGTGTCCACCACCGGGTTCGAGGGTTGCCACCACGACAGGCACCAACAACCTTGCGGCCACAACTCCGATAAGCTGCCTCGACAATAGAGGCGCGAAACATGGTCCACTCGGGCTCAATGTCCCCCGCCTCCCTCGGAACGTGTTCAAAGCTCTCCCGGAGGTGGGAGTTAAAGCTCCGTCTTACGGGAGACTCTGCCAGACGTTCCCAGCAGACCCTCACAATACGTTTGGGTCTGCCAGGTCTGACCGGCATCCTCCCCCACCATCGGAGCCAACTCACCACCAGGTAGTGGTCAGTGGACAGCTCCGCCCCTCTCTTCACCCGAGTGTCCAGGACATGCGGCCGCAGATCAGATGAGACGACAACAAAGTCGATCATTGAACTACGACCTAGGGTGTCCTGGTGCCAAGAGCACATATGGACACCCTTATGCCTGAACATGGTGTTTGTTATGGACAATCCATGACGAGCACAGAAGTCCAACAACAGAACACCACTCGGGTTCAGATCAGGGGGGCCGTTCCTCCCAACCACACCCCTCCAGGTCTCACTGTCATTGCCCACGTGAGCGTTGAAGTCCCCCAGCAGAACAAGGGAGTCCCCAGGAGGCGCACCCTCCAATACCCCCTCCAAGGACTCCAAAAAGGGTGGGTAATCTGCGCTGCCGTTCGGCGCATAGGCACAAACAACAGTCAGAGCCCGTCCCCCCACACGTAGGCGAAGGGAGGCTACCCTCTCGTTCACCGGGGTGAACCCCAACGTACAGGCACCGAGATGGGGGGCAACAAGTATGCCCACTCCTGCTCGGCGCCTCTCACCAGGGGCAACTCCAGAGTGGAAGAGTGTCCAACCCCTCTCAAGGAAACTGGTTCCAGAGCCAGAGCCATGCGTTGAGGTGAGTCCGACTATTTCTAGCCGGAACCTCTCAACCTCACACACTAGCTCAGGCTCCTTCCCCACCAGAGAGGTGACATTCCATGTCCCAATGGCCAGCTTCTGTAGCCGAGGATCAGACCGCCAGGGTCCCCGCCCTCGGCCACCACCCATTCCACAATGCACCCGACCCCTTTGGCCCCTCCCACAGGTGGTGAGCCTATGGGAAGGGGGACCCACGTCTCCTCTTCGGGCTGTGCCCGGCCGAGCTCCATGGGTGAAAGCCCGGCCACCAGGCGCTCGCCAACGTGCCCCTCCTCCGGGCCTGGCTCCAGAGTGGGGCCCCGGTGACCCGCGTCCGGGCGAGGGAACATTGTTTCCATTTATATTACTCATCATAAGGGGTCTTGTGGGCTGCGCTTTGTCTCGTCCCTCACCTAGGACCTGTCTGCCTTGGGTGACCCTACTAGGGGCATAAAGCCCCTGACAGCATAGCTCCTAGGATCATTGGGACACTCAAACCCCTCCACCACGGTAAGTTAACTGTTAACCCCTAATGTGGAAATTCATTCTCTGCATTTTCCTCCATCGCGCACGTGCAGCCGAGGAGAAGCCTTGCTCGAGGGTCCACAGAAGGCCAAACAAGGGTGCAGGCAACTGTTTTGTGCTGGTCTCGGGATGCGAACCCCCAGTTTCACAGTCTCTGCACCAAACATTATGCAAATAGCATGGTTTTTGTCTGACAAACAAAATGAGCTCAACTTGGCACCACTCTGTTCAGAATGTTTAGAACTCTTTAAAGCAAAAACTCAAACTGTACTAAAGCTGATCTGTCAAAATGTTAAAAGGTCATTTGTTCATGTTTTAGAATGGATTACCACTCAACATGTCAAAGGTTCGAGCGCCACAGGACGTTTTTAGAAACAACTTCCTGTTTGTGATGTCGTTCAGAGCCTCAGCTGAAAAAGTGCAGAACAGAGACGTGGAAAGCAGAAAATGTTTTGATGGAGCTAGACAGGCAACAAATATCACTGAAAGTCATCTAAAGGAAATATTTCCTGAATCCAGTATTAAAAATATGTAACAAAAACAACTGACAAAATACCACAGAAGTTGTTTTTGGCTACAATAGAATAAATAAATATATGTAATAAATAAGAAATCTGAAGTTTGTGGAAATAACTCCACAGGAGTGGTTTGATCATGATATGGGCTTGTGTTATAAAGGGAACTGTGAATATTTTGTAAATAGAGGAAAAGTTGTCATTTTTGGAATCATATCTTCAAGTAAACAAGACAAAATCATAAAAAGTTCTTTTAGCAACTAAATAATCATCTTTAAACACACCACAGAATTCATTTTGGACCGAATCAAAAGGTTTTTCCAGATCTAAAACTCAGAAATCTGTGGAAAAACCTTAGAAGAGCCGACAGGTAGAAGTTTAGTTTCTAGAAGAATGAGCAAAAGTCCTCAGCTCCAACAAGCACTGAGCTACAATGAGCTACAATGAGAATCGTCTCGTGTTACTAAAGACGCAGCTCTAACTGTGCCATAATTAATCCTAATACAGTAGTCCCTTGCTAATTTGCGGTTCGATTTTCGCGGACTCGCTCTTTTGCATCTTTTTCTAAAATAAGATTGAACACGAGGAAAAATAAATTGTACACGACACATGACTGTCAACTTTTTACTCACTTGATTGGGACAGTACTGGATACTGTACTGTACAGTACTACGGTACATTAACGAAAAAATAAAATACTTTGGACAGGCGCCGGCCGCCATTTTGTATTTTTTTCTCAATAAGCCTACACCGTATCGCCACTCATAAGGACTACATTTCCCAGAAATCAACAGTGCCCCGCCCAGAAGCCCCATTTCCTTTTTCTGAAATACGTAGAGGGTAAGTTTTGATCTGATCGGAAAAAGTTTGGTCCCTATTCATACAGTGACTTCGGCGCCCGGTGGATGCAGAGAGCTACACGGAACCGGAGCGGAACCAGACCCCCAGATCCATCAGTGAACCCGAGAGCTGCTAGCTGGCCCACGACGACTTCCGAGTGGGGACGTGCGCTTCTGTAGGTCCGGCGCTCCATCCTGAGGCCACTGGGACTTTTTTCTTTTCTTTATCAGACCACTCAATTGAACCACTGATTGACCCCGCCCCCCACTCCCCCCGTGCTCAAGGGCTGCACAGAACCATAGCAGAACCAGACCCCCAGACTCATAGGCGAACCAGAGAGCTGTTAGCCGGCCCACAAGGACTAACAATGGAATGGGGGACGCGCCGCTGTAGGTCCGACTTCTTTCTGGAGCCCATCGTCACTACCCCGAGCCAGAGAGCCGACCAGAACCGGCAGGGTAGTTCTGCCGAAACAGAACCAAGTCGGAGCGGAACCGAGCCGCTGCTGTTCTGCCGAGCCGGTGAGTAAAATTTAGTTGCTACATATACAGTACTGCATGTATGTTGTTAAAATGATGTAGGTTTAAGCGTTTAGAACAGGGGTGTTCAGACTTTTTTAGCATGCGAGCTATTTTTGAAATGATCAAGTCAAAGTGATCTACTTACTATAAGGCCCCGTTTACACGAAAACAACCTGTGGAAACATTAGTGATTTTTCAATGTTTATTGGGGGTAATAAACAAAAAATAAGCTGGTTTACATGAAAAATGCTGTAGTTTTTATGTCAGTCGGGTTGCCAGATAAGAAATTATGAACTATAGTACAGTACTGTGGCTTTAAAATTATAGTATTTTGACCTAAACTGTTGTGTTTGCTGAGTAAAGATGTTCTAAGATTCAATTCAATTCAGTTTATTTATACTGTATAGCGTCAATTCACAAAAGAAGTAATCTCAGGGCACTGAACAGACAATTTTTTTTTTATGTCATGCTGTGATCTACCAGTAGATCGTGATCTAAGTAATGAGCACCCCTGGATTAGAACATTGTAAGAGTGTGGGAAGGGTTTATAAAGCCTTAAAATATAAATACTAAAATAAATGTAACGTTGCTACTT
>JBBPBX010047863.1:0-25979 GCA_038048925.1 Garcialebias charrua | reverse complement strand
GTGGTTCTACATTTGATGCTCCTCAACCTCCGTCCTGAGGGGAGTGGGGCAAAGAGTGAGTGTGCTGGGTGAGTGAGGTCTTTCATGATGCAGGTGGCTCTTTTCCTGCATCTGGAGGTGTAAATGTCTGTGATGGTGGGGAGACTGACTCCAACATCTTCTGTGCAGCCTTCACCACTCTCTGTAGAGCTTTCCTCTCTTCAACTGTGCAGCCTCCATGCCACACGTTGATGCTGGAGCACAGGATGCTCTCCACTGCACACCTGTAGAAGGAGGTGAGGACTGGGCTGCTCAGACCAGCTCGTCTCAGCCGTCTGAGGAAGTAGAGTCTCTGATGACCTTTCTTGATCAGGCTGGTGGTGTTGTTGCTCCAGCTGAGGTTATCATTCATGTGTACACCCAAGTACTTGTAGCTGGAGACCACTTCCACCACTGATCCACCTATATGTTCAGTGGGGTGTGTGTTTGTTTGTTTCTTCTGAAGTCCACAATCATCTCCTTTGTCTTCTTCACATTCATGTGAAGATTATTCTCTTTGCACCAGCTCTCCAGGTGTTCTACCTCCTGCCTGTAGCTGGACTCATCATTGTTTGTTATGCATCCCACCACTGCTGTATCATCTGCAAACTTTACAATTTGACAACCTGGATGGGTAGCTGCACAATCATATGTGAGCAGAGTGAACAGAAGGGGACTGAACACACATCCTTGAGGAGAGCCAGTGCTGAGGGCAATGGTAGAGGAGGAGAAGTTGTGGATCCTCACTGACTGTGGTCTGTTTGTTAAGAAGTCTAAGACCCAGTTACAAATAGAGGGGCTTAGTCCAAGTGTGGATAGTTTGTCCATCAGAGTTTGGGGGATCATGGTGTTGAAGGCAAATGTGAAGTCCACAAAGCGTAGACGGACGTAGGAGTCTTTCTGATCCAGGTGGTTGAGAGCAGTGTGGACCACGGACGAGATGGCGTCCTCTGTTGATCGGTTCTCACGGTAAGCATACTGATGAGGGTCCTCGTTGATGTTGACGGTTGTTTTGATGTGGATCATGACCAGTTTTTCGAAGCATTTTGCGACTATCGGGGTGAGGGCCACCGGCCGATAGTCGTTCAGACCAGTCACTGTGGAGCTCTTTGGGACTGGGATGATGGTGGCGGTCTTCAGGCAGGTGGGGACTGTTTCCAGAGCAAGTGAGGTGGTGAAGATGTCAGCCAGCACCTCACAGAGCTGGTCCGCACATTCCTTCAGAACTTTCCCGGGGATGTTGTCCGGTCCAGTTGCTTTATGAGGATTAATCTTTCTGAGACTGCCTCTCACTTCTGCTGCGGTCACCCTGAGATGCTCTTCCTCTGGTGATGAGGTGAGTCTGGTGCTGGGTGGTCTATTTGGGTCTTCAAACCGTGTATAAAACTTGTTGAGGGCATCAGGCAGAGATGGGTCTTTGGGGCACTGTTTGCTCCTACTTTTATAATCACTTATGCATTTGATGCCCTTCCACATCAGAGGTACAGCACAGGTTGAACAACTGGGAGATAAAGTTGGGGAGGCCAGACTGAGATGGTTTGGACATGTCCAGAGGAGGGACAATGGGTAGAAGGTAGAAGGATGTTAGAAATGCAGCTGCCAGAAAAAGACAGAGGAAGGCCAAAGAGGAGACGCAGTTAGAGAGGACATGAAGGTAGTTGGAGTGAGGACAGAGGATGCAGAGGACAGAGTGAGGTGGAGGAGGATGAAGGCCTTGTTATACTTGGGCCGTCGGCCCGTCGGATGTCTTTTACCCCTCGTTGAGTGAGCAAACATTGCGCAACTTTTGGCCGCACACCCGCTGTGATCCCCCGGTGCAAGCGCTTCGTGTACATAGCCCCCAAGCAGAACTCCGAGAAGCCGACGATGCGGCTCGCAGCGTGTGATTGGTTCAAAGTTTGTGGGCGTTTTTTGTTTTTGCTTTGACAGACATTTGAAGAGAAACTTGTCTGTACCGTGCGCCTTAGCACACTACCCAACATACACACACACACATACACACACACACCAAAGCATGTGCGCGCCTGCATGCACCCTTTAAAAGAAAGCAAACTCCGCTGTTAGACAACGAGTCCTGGTGGTCGAGTGGTTAAAATGTTGCGTTACAACTCCAAAGAACGTGAGTTCGAATCATGGTTGAGTTTTTTTTTTTTTTATAATACGGTTACATGGGTACAGCATGCAAAACTGTAACTAAAGCCTATTTTTATTTTACAGAAGAGAGCTTTCTCTTTGGTTTTGTGTGAGAAATCATTTAATATCTTATATTTTTTTATATATGTGTTTGCTATTTGAATTGATTGTTAATTTGGTTTGAAGAAGGGGCAGAAATAATGAGATTTTTTTCTTCTTCTGCCTGCTTTCATTTCATGTATTGTATCAGCCAAGCTTTCGATGAAACCTTGGTTCAGGAACATTTGTGTCTAGAACTAATCAGAAATGAAATAGTTTTTACAGACTCAAAGAGCCTCTCTTCAGTCAAGAAGTGGGAAGACACACGCAACGACAGTGACCCGTCGCAGTCTGTACAATCAGACGCACCTGCGACTGCGCCGACAGTTGTGACACACCTGAATTACACAGAAAGAGGTAAACGTAAGAAGATACGTTGGCCAAAACCTATAAGGTTCCTGTGTACTGTCTACTCTCAGCTGCGAAAACAGCTTAGACTAAACATTGGCATCCTAACTTTTGCCCATGGACGGACGTCCTCACCTGTGTTCGTGGTCCCCCATGACCTCAGGGGGGTGATGTTAGGTCATGCCCAAGACAAAGACAAAGATTTCAATAACCCCACAAACAACAAAGATCTTGCAAACTCACAGACTTCATGGGAAATTAAGGTCGTCCAAGCACACGATAGTAAATAAACTAAACAGTTTAAACTATATTAGTTGCTAAAAGAAACCATTCCAACTAGAACTTAGAAACGCTAAGTCTAAAAACCCACAACAAAAAACTAACCTTAACAACCGTTTAAATCTGCAGGATTTAATTGACATCGGTAATAAAGCTAAGACCTGTTTTTCTTGTGTGATACATCTTGGAATCTGACGACCAGAGTGAGTTGAAGCAGTAAAACGTTGTTTTCTAGTTGCTTAATTGCTACTTTTGTTGTTATTGAAGCTTGATATTGTTTTCTGAACACTCCCAGCCAAAAGAGGTTTTTATTAATGATAAGTTGAAGACTTAAATGGATTTAACTATGCCAACATGCAGTTTTCATTTTGTTAAACCTCAGTAATTGAAGTGTCATTGTAGATTAATGCTACTTAAGGTACAATAAACTACACTGGTCTCATAATTTCTAAATTGAACCGATTCGATCGTTTCTATTCTAGATTATCTATTCATTTTGATGAGTCTCGCCATAGACTTCAAAATTTATTAGGAATACCAAATCCTACGTCGTTCGTCTAAAAGACAACAGACATTTAGATCAAACTATATTTCATTTTTCTATTTTAGTTTAACCTAAACTAAGTAATGAATGGAGGAATAGTTTGGAATTAGAGGCCTTCGTTACAGAAGCCCTCCAAAATTTTATAGGTACAAATCCCTATATCTAATTTTACAGAATTGATCCACCCCTTAATTGGTAATTGTAGCTGATCTAAACCATGATAGCTTACATACCAGGTGCATATAGGTAAGGCTTAATGTAAAATCCCAATCATAAGCCCACCTTAAAAAACCACATAATTGCATGACACATAGAACCAGAGTGGCACTGACTGGAAACCAACCAGCCAACAACCTTCGATGTGGGGACCTGCAGCTCCAACGCTTGGTCTTCAACCTTCATCCAAGGGTCGCCTCCTCTGCGTCAATCGAGGGATCCCCTCTACATGCTGATTATGAAAACAATTGTTGCTGATCAATCAACAAAACTAATCGTTGTGGAATTACTGCTGTGGAATTACCGCTGTGGATTATAAGACTTTGTTTTCCAAAGGATCACAGACTTTGTTTTCCAAGAGTTAACAGACTCAGTTTTCCAAGGGATTAAAAGCTTTTCGCAATGGGATTACCTCCGAACAGTATGGAATTTCCAAAAACTTTATGGGATTATAATTTTTGATTTTTCTTTTCCACTTGCTGGATTACTTCAAGATCAAAGACAGTTCAAGGTTTCCTTTCGTGTTGGACCCCATCCCCAAGGACTGGCGATGGCTTCCAAAAGGGGGGAGATGTAGTGGACATGACCTTGTCCACTTTTAAGACACCTGTGTACTTTTGAACTGTCCAGTGATGACCTTTACTGACCTCTCAGTGAAGCAAGACATTTACTACAAAATCATTCATTTAGCTATAATCTGATAAATATAGTCACCAAAAGAGACTATTTCTATCTTTGATTTTAGGCTGATGTGATCAAAAGAATAACTTTTGTCATTTTCATGATGTGTGCTTTTTAAGCTGTGTTATTCTGTGAGAGTTAAACTGTGTCCACTGCTGTGTTAAAGGGAAATATCGGGTCACAGAGACCCGACTGTTTTGTTTAGAAATAAGAAGACAGTTTAATCAGTTGTTTTTCATGAACAAGGCTCCAGCTTTCTCTGTCTGTTCCTAAACATTTCCCTCTGCTCTGGCTTTAACCTTGGGTATGATAAGGCAAGTGAACTCCTCTCTGTGTTCCTGTCTTTTTAAGTTCTAACTGTGCGGAAACGCTTCAGTCTTTGAATGGACAGAGAGTTTGAATGGACGGAGACCTGAAAGCTCTCTGCCTTGCAGCTGGTCAAGCTTGGTCAAGAGCCAAAGACTAACTTGTCAGCTAGAACTGATGGACGCCTCCATCCAGTTCCCCGAGCAAAAGCTCCAAAGTTCTTAATGAACTTTCTTTGAGAAACATCTCGTCTTGAAGTCAGCCAGAAGCTGCCACATGTTTCTGACGGCTGACGCGGATCCGAGGAGACGTTGGAAGTAAACGACCAGTTCAGACGTACGAGGGCCGGAAGGACTCTGTGCACCTGGGAGGCTGGCAATATCTTTATCAGACGCATCGTCAAAAGGTAAAGAGCGGTTTACAAACGTACCTGGGATTTAGCCGAAGTCGGATGGAAAGTGTCATCTCTGGTTACACTCGAGATAAATAACTTAATCTCTCCAACCTCTTATTCCTCCTACTCTTTCCCCTCTCTATCTAAGCTGGAAACTATATTTTTAAGCTAAAAGAGCCCACAGACTAAATATGTTAACATCCAATATTTATGTCTGTTGTGTTGAATTTAAGTGTGCTGACGTATTTGAATTGAAAGAAAGTGAAATCATGTCAATCAAGTGTAATGGTGTTAATTTAGTTGATTTATTTTAAATAAATGATAGTGTCTCTTTGACATATCAAACTAAGTTAACGTCTTTGTCACTTAATGGCTCTGTTTATTTATCCATCATAAAGATCACAGAAATATTGGGTAAACTGAAAAAGAACAGAATCCGTGAATTTACTATTCAATCTGAATAAGTAGATTAATTAAGGATAAAGAGGTCAGTATTAATATTGACCTCCTCATAATTCTTACATCTGTTTAATGATGGACGGTTTCTTTTCACAAAGATGGCCTCCTTTACTCCTCTCTCAAACCATTGTTCCTCTCTATCAAGGATGTGAACATCTTCATCCCTGAAAGAGTGACCGCTGGCCTGGAGATGAGTGTAGACTGCAGAGTCCTGACCTGATGATGTTGATCTTCTGTGCTGGGCCATCCTTTTGGCCAGTGGCTGTTTAGTTTCCCCGATGTAAGACTGATCACAGCCCTCCTGACACTGAACAGCATACACAATATTACTCTGTTTGTGCCGGGGGACTGGATCTTTGGGATGAACCAGTCTTTGTCGTAATGTATTTTGGGGTTTAAAAGCCACTGGGACGTTGTGTTTAGAAAATAAACGTCTCAATGTCTCTGAAACTCCCGCAACATACGGAATGACCACTGGTCTGGGTCTGGGTTCCTTCTTTTCACCTGATGGCTGGCTGGAGTCCTGTTTGGGTTTCTTCTCTGCTTTCAGGAAGGCCCAGTTAGGATATCCACATTTCTCTAGAGCCTGTTTTGTGTGTGATTTCTCCTTCTGTCTGGCTGCTGAGTTAGTGGGGACGCTGTCTGCTCTGTGGTACAGAGTCCTGATGACTCCTAACTTGTGCTCCAGAGGGTGATGGGAGTCAAACTGTAAATACTGGTCTGTGTGTGTGGGTTTGCGGTACACCTCAGTTTGCAAATTTCCTCTATCAGAAACTGAGACCTCACAGTCCAAGAAAGCCAACCTGCCATTTTTTACATCTTCTCGTGTGAACTTGATATATTTATCCACAGAGTTGATGTGATCAGTGAAATGTTGGACTTCCTGAGATTTAATTTTAACCCAGGTGTCGTCAACATACCTGAACCAATGACTTGGTGGTCTCCCTGAAAAGGATGTCAAAGCTCTCTTTTCTACCTCCTCCATGTACAGGTTGGCAACAATAGGAGAAACTGGAGACCCCATAGCACACCCATGTTTCTGCCTATAATATTGCTCCCCATATGTGAAGTAGGTTGACTGCAGGCACAGTTTCAAGAGTTGACACAGTTGTTCTGTGGAAAGTGTGGTCCTGTTGCTCAGAGTGGTGTCTGATTTTAACCTTAAACAGACCACCTCTACTGCTTCATCAACAGGAATGCACGTAAAGAGTGATGTGACATCAAAAGAGACCATTGTTTCATCAGTCTCCATGATGACATCCCTCAGCTTATCCACAAAGTCCATGGTGTTCTGTATGTGGTGTTCTGAGCTGCCAACTAAAGGGATGAGTACAGATGCCAGATATTTGGAAACATTGTAAGTGACCGAGTTAATCATGCTAACAATTGGTCTTAAAGGTACACCCTGTTTGTGGATTTTGGGTAAACCATACAGACTTGGCGTGGCCTCCCCTGGGTACAGTCTGTGGTACAGAAAATTGTCAATAGCCTTGTCCTGCTTCAAAATTTTCAGGCAATCTATCAACTTCTTCTTGTAACCACTTCCTGGATCTCTTTTCAGCGGTTCATAAGTGGTTAAGTCACTAAGGAGTGACATAACTTTCTCATGATAGTCTTTCTGGTTCAAAATCACTGTGCACCTTCCTTTGTCTGCTGGGAGAATTATGATGTTTTTGTCTTTGCTAAGAGTGGTGAGTGCATCCCTCTCTTCTCTACTGATGTTGGAAGGTGGTGGTTTAGCATTACTGAGACAGGCTGAAACTTTGACTCTGAGTTGTTCGGCTTCAAAATCTTTAATTTTGTTGTTACGGATGGCTGACTCAGTGGCTGTGATCATCTCTACCAACGGAACTCTACTTGGTGCCACTGCAAAGTTTAGTCCCCTGGCAAGAATCTCTGTCTCCGGCTGGGTGAGCTGTCTGTCAGATAAATTCTTCACCCAATTTTCTGTCTCCCTGGCATGTAGCTGTGTAGTGGAGTGTTGTCCTACACTGAATGTGTTGTTATTAGAATTGTGATGGTGTTGACGAGTTATCAGTAAGTTAAATTTGTTTTGTTGTCGAGTCTTGGACTTGACATGCTGTGCTAAGCGTGCCTGATCTGTACAGTCCATCACTTGCTGAAGTGTGGTCTGATCTAGGAACGTTGTTAGTTTTTGTTTAATGTGCTCTTCTTTGGCCTTCAAGGTCTCAATAGTAAAATTGGTCTGTCTCACCCGTTCATTCAGCAGCTGCGTCTGTGCCTTCTGAAGGATCTTGCTTGCCCGGTGCCCGTTGACCGACGATTTCAGTTCCAGGCTCTTGGGAATGATGCCACTTTGTCTGCATCTAAGGTTGAATCGCAAGTGGTTCCTGTAGTCCGCCCTCTTCCTAGCTGTTTTCTCAAACTCTCTAACAAGTTTGAGGCAATCCTGGCCAAAGTGGTTCAAAATACCCTGATGCATGCTCAATAATCCAGGTAGAAAAATCTAAAAAAGCTAAGTCTGGTCCTCTGGACATTCAAAAAACAAAACAAAACAAAAAAAAAAAAAAAACTGTAGAAACGTTTCGTCTTTCGTCCGAAAGACTTCCTCAGTCTGAGAAGCTGTGTTCAGCTCAGTCTTATAAATAGCACCCTCCCACAGTGGATCAACCAGTTGGCTGATGACAGCCGAAACCAGCTGCTCACATGATCAAGGAGGACCATCAGCCTGACGATGGATCGTTAACACCCTGATGGTTGTTTGCTATTCACAGAGGGCTGAGTGATACTAGCAATAACAGCATTGTAAGTGGGGGACAGTTGAACCCGGAGGCCTCCACCTCTGTTTAATGATGGACGGTTTCTTTTCACAAAGATGGCCTCCTTTACTCCTCTCTCAAACCATTGTTCCTCTCTATCAAGGATGTGAACATCTTCATCCCTGAAAGAGTGACCGCTGGCCTGGAGATGAGTGTAGACTGCAGAGTCCTGACCTGATGATGTTGATCTTCTGTGCTGGGCCATCCTTTTGGCCAGTGGCTGTTTAGTTTCCCCGATGTAAGACTGATCACAGCCCTCCTGACACTGAACAGCATACACAATATTACTCTGTTTGTGCCGGGGGACTGGATCTTTGGGATGAACCAGTCTTTGTCGTAATGTATTTTGGGGTTTAAAAGCCACTGGGACGTTGTGTTTAGAAAATAAACGTCTCAATGTCTCTGAAACTCCCGCAACATACGGAATGACCACTGGTCTGGGTCTGGGTTCCTTCTTTTCACCTGATGGCTGGCTGGAGTCCTGTTTGGGTTTCTTCTCTGCTTTCAGGAAGGCCCAGTTAGGATATCCACATTTCTCTAGAGCCTGTTTTGTGTGTGATTTCTCCTTCTGTCTGGCTGCTGAGTTAGTGGGGACGCTGTCTGCTCTGTGGTACAGAGTCCTGATGACTCCTAACTTGTGCTCCAGAGGGTGATGGGAGTCAAACTGTAAATACTGGTCTGTGTGTGTGGGTTTGCGGTACACCTCAGTTTGCAAATTTCCTCTATCAGAAACTGAGACCTCACAGTCCAAGAAAGCCAACCTGCCATTTTTTACATCTTCTCGTGTGAACTTGATATATTTATCCACAGAGTTGATGTGATCAGTGAAATGTTGGACTTCCTGAGATTTAATTTTAACCCAGGTGTCGTCAACATACCTGAACCAATGACTTGGTGGTCTCCCTGAAAAGGATGTCAAAGCTCTCTTTTCTACCTCCTCCATGTACAGGTTGGCAACAATAGGAGAAACTGGAGACCCCATAGCACACCCATGTTTCTGCCTATAATATTGCTCCCCATATGTGAAGTAGGTTGACTGCAGGCACAGTTTCAAGAGTTGACACAGTTGTTCTGTGGAAAGTGTGGTCCTGTTGCTCAGAGTGGTGTCTGATTTTAACCTTAAACAGACCACCTCTACTGCTTCATCAACAGGAATGCACGTAAAGAGTGATGTGACATCAAAAGAGACCATTGTTTCATCAGTCTCCATGATGACATCCCTCAGCTTATCCACAAAGTCCATGGTGTTCTGTATGTGGTGTTCTGAGCTGCCAACTAAAGGGATGAGTACAGATGCCAGATATTTGGAAACATTGTAAGTGACAGAGTTAATCATGCTAACAATTGGTCTTAAAGGTACACCCTGTTTGTGGATTTTGGGTAAACCATACAGACTTGGCGTGGCCTCCCCTGGGTACAGTCTGTGGTACAGAAAATTGTCAATAGCCTTGTCCTGCTTCAAAATTTTCAGGCAATCTATCAACTTCTTCTTGTAACCACTTCCTGGATCTCTTTTCAGCGGTTCATAAGTGGTTAAGTCACTAAGGAGTGACATAACTTTCTCATGATAGTCTTTCTGGTTCAAAATCACTGTGCACCTTCCTTTGTCTGCTGGGAGAATTATGATGTTGAAGAATTATGAAGTTTTTTGCTTTGTTTTGTTTTTTGAATGTCCAGAGGACCAGACTTAGCTTTTTTAGATCTCTCTCTTGATGTTTTGCAATTGACATCTGGTCTGGTAATTTTTGGTGTCTAGGTTCAGAAAACACCCGGACGTTCTTTCAATTAATCTTAAAGTAAAGTAAAGAGCTATGTGTTGTCGTTCTTGTATGTTCCCAAACAATGATGAAGTTAGTTCTCCCATGACATGTGATACACCCAGGTGGAGCAATGGGCAGCTACATAAGCTCCCGGGGAGCAATTAAGGATTGGGTGTCATGCTCAAGGACACCACAGCATGTGGACATGGTGGGGAGTTGAACCTGTGACTTTCTGGTTTCAAGTTGGCTGCACTACCTCTACACAATCTTGGCCCCTGAGATGGTATGGAACAGGGGTGTCCAGACTTTTTCATCAAAGGGCTTCTTTTAAAATGACCAAGTCAAAGTGATCTACCTGCTATGAGGACCGGTTTACACTGAAAAACCTCTGGAAACATGAGTGTTTTTTTAATGTTTATTGGGATTAATAAACAAAAAAAATAAGTGGCTTTACACAAAACACTGTAGTTTCCATGTCAGTTGGGTTGCCAGATAAGAAATGATGAACTACTGTGGCTTTAAAATTATAGTACTTTGACTTAAACTGTCATATGTGCTAAGTGAAGATATTCAAAGATGAGGTGTGTTTTTCGTGCTGGTCGCGGAACACTGGACCAGCTCTACACCCTCAACAGGGTCGTGGAGGGCGCGTGGGAGTTTGCCCAACCAGTTTACATGTGCTTTGTGGACTTGGAAAAGGCATTCGACCGCGTCCCTCGGGGGGTTCTGTGGGGGGTACTCCGGGAGTATGGGGTACCAGGCCCATTGATATGGGCTGTTAGGTCCCTGTACGACCGGTGTCAGAGCTTGGTCCGCATTGCCGGCAGTAAGTCAGGCTCGTTTCCAGTGAGAGTTGGACTCCGCCAAGGTTGCCCTTTGTCACCGATTCTGTTCATAACTTTTATGGACAGAATTTCTAGGCGCAGCCAAGGTGTTGAGAGGATCCGTTTTGGTGGCCTTAGAATCGCTTCTCTGTTTTTTGCAGATGATGTGGTCCTATTGGCTTCATCAGATCGTGATCTACAGCTTTCGCTGGAGCGGTTTGCAGCCGAGTGTGATGCGGCCGGGATGAGGATCAGTTCCTCCAAATCCGAGGCCATGGTCTTGAGCCGGAAAAGGGTAGCATGCCCTCTCCGGGTCGGGGATGAGGTCCTGCCCCAAGTGGAGGAGTTTAAGTATCTCGGGGTCTTGTTCACGAATGAGGGAAAACTGGAGCGTGAGATCGATAGGCGGATAGGTGCAGCATCCGCAGTGAAGCGGGCGCTGTACCGGTCTGTCGTGGTGAAGAGAGAGCTGAGTCAAAAGGCAAAGCTCTCAATTTACCGATCGATCTACGTTCCCACCCTCATCTATGGTCATGAGCTTTGGGTTGTGACCGAAAGAACGAGATCTCGGATACAAGCGGCTGAAATGAGTTTTCTCCGCAGGGTGTCTGGACTCTCCCTTAGAGATAGGGTGAGAAGCTCAGTCATCCGGGAGGGACTCGGAGTAGAGCCGCTGCTTCTCCACATCGAGAGGAGCCAGTTGAGGTGGCTCGGGCATCTGGTTAGGATGCCTCCTGGACGCCTCCCTGGTGAGGTGTTCCGGGCATGTCCCACCGGGAGGAGACCCAGAGGAAGACCCAGGACACGCTGGAGGGACTATGTTTCTCGGCTGGCCTGGGAACGCCTTGGGATTCCCCCAGAGGAGCTGCTCCATGTGGCTGGGGAGAGGGAAGTCTGGGCCTCCCTACTTAGGCTGCTACCCCCGCGACCCGACCCCGGATGAGCGGACGAAAATGGATGGATGGATGGAGGTGTGTGTTGTGTTTGTTGATCATGTGCACAGAAAAAGAGCGGTAAACAAGATATTTTAAACTTATCTGGCAACCCTGATTCAGCTGCATTCATTGTGCATGCAGCATCTACATAACAGTTATATTCAAACTGGTGAATCCACTAACGCATATGTACATGGCCCTCGTCGACATCTTATCTGGCCCCAAGATGATATGTGAAATGTAACATATTTCTGCTCTTGAATTTTTTCAGTAATCTCTGATTATGACGTCAAAAGCACAACAGAGAACATCAAATGAGACCAATCAAATTATTGTTGAGGAAACTGTGACCAAGAAAATATGCAAGGTATCTAATTTGAGTTAATGTAGAGTCTGAAATTGGCTTTTAGTTTGATAAAGGTTTTAATTTGGCCCCCTTTTCTAAGTGCGTTTGACACCCCTGCACTAACGTCTCTTTGACTCTGGATTGTATTAGCTTTGCTTCTACATGCTGAAAAAGGGTGAGCAGAACAAAAACACTCTGCTCTGCCATTTATTATAACTGTTGTTGTTTATTGGGGGCTGCCAATGCATTGTAAATGCTTGGAAGCAACCTATTGTTCTCCTGTCAATAAGGGTTTCTTTATTTATTTATGTATTTATTTATTTATTATTCATCCATCAACATTAATGCGGCCCGAACCGTAACGTACATCCCACAAAAGTTATATCAAAACGACCGGCCCGACTCCGAGATGTGTGCTATTACTTTTCTAATCAATCGGAGTTACCATGGCGAAATATTTTGCTAACAAAAATCCTAAATTTCCCATAGGAAATGAATGGGACTTAACTTTTCAAAGAAGCTGAGTAACATAGGTCACCATTTTGGTTCAATATACAAGGCAATATACAAGGCAGGTTCAATATACAATTAAAGTAGGTGAGGCGGCCATTTTGAATCAAACAGGCTAATAAGGTTAGGCGACCATTTTGAATAAAACAACCTAATTAGGTGAGGTGGCCATTTTGAATCAAACAGGCTATATAAGTTAAGCAGCCATTTTGATTCTCTAAGCTAATTAGGTGAGGCGGCCATTTTAAATCAAACTAGCTAATTAGAGGAGGTGGCTATTTTGAATCACTCTAGCTAATTAGGTGAGGTGTCCATTTTGAATCAAACTAGCTAATTAGGTGAGGTGGCCATTTTGAATTGAACTAGCTAATTAGGTGAGGCAGCCATTTTGAATCAAACTAGCTAATTAGGTGAGGTGGCCATTTTGAATCAAACTAGCTAATTAGGTCAGGTGGCCATTTTGAATCTTACAAGCTAATTAGATGAGGTGGCCAATTTGAATCAAACTAGCTAATTAGGTGAGCCGGCCATTTTGAATCAAACTAGTTAATTAGGTGAGGTGGCCAAGGAGATGATCACTTTAAAAATTTGCGTGATGAAAACTTAAAATTAGCTGAATTTGATGAAGTTGTAAAAAAAATTGCATCTAATCGTTTTCCTGGTCCAGATGGTTTAACTGCTAATTTCTATAAGCATTTTTGGGAAGAAATAAAACACTTATTATTTGATGCAATCATAGAAAGTATAAGCCAAAAGGAATTGATGACTACAATGAAACAAGGTTTAATAAAATTAATCCCTAAACCGGAAAAAGACAAAAGAATATTAAATAATTTAAGACCTATCACTCTTCTGAATACAGACTATAAACTCCTTACCATGGCACTGGCATCTAGGTTAAAAACAGGTCTTGCAGAAATCATAAGCAGCTCTCAATCAGGATTCATGAAAGGTAGATCAATTCATAATAATATCAGATTGGTTTTAGATCTTATAGATTATGATGATCTGGTGGAAGAGGATGCTTACATTTTATTTCTTGACTTCAAAAACCATTTGACTCAGTTGAACATCCTTTCATTTATGAGACATTAAAACACTGTATTTGGTGAATATTTTCTGAATATAATTAAGATGTTACACACAGATATTATTAGTTGTGTTTCCCTTCCTGAAGATACAACTACTAGATTCAATATTGGAAGAGGCGTAAGACAAGGGTGTAGTTTATTGCCATTGTTTTCTACTTCCGGCACTTGGCAAAGCAGGTCACTTCTCTTTCTGCTCCTCTCCTCCCTAAAGTTTTCCTCCTCCCTGCTTTTGCATTTTTGCCTCGTCTGTAACTCTTCAGCGCTCACTCGAACCAATTTGAAAATGGATTTAATTGCGTGGGCTGTTTCCTCTATCAATAATTTTTTTTCCACAAAGCGCTCCGGACCAGGATAACCGACATGCCCCCTCAACACGTATGCCATGGGCTACATTATGGACTTGTGGGACGAGTGGAAGTTAATGTGTCTGACCGTTCTTTCTGTCGAAGACGTGGAAGATTTGTGGATCATTGGAATATTGGTGGCAGTTGCTCTGCTTTTTGGCATTGGCGGAGGTTTCTGCTACTGGAAGCTGAGGGAGACTGCCACGGCGATCAACGCACTGGCGAAACTTCCTGCTCAACAAGATTCTTTGATCTAGGCTATGACCTCAACGACCCAGCTGTTGTACGAGCTGAATCGCATGATGGGAGCAGTGGTGGACAGCTGCGGACCTGCAATGTGTTTTGGGACTCGTTTACAGCCGACCGGGCTTCATCAGGACACAGATGGGGATTTGTAGCTCGGAACCTCACATGATTCTGCAATTTGGACCTAGACAGCACCTGGACTTCAAGGTTGCAGTCAAAGTACACTGTGGCCTGGCCTGAAAATAAATAAAGCAACTAATCTAATCGGGACTCAGAGCAACCTTGAAAAGAGGCTGACTGAAAACTTCTCCTGGAGTCGAAAGCTGTTGAAAACTGTTGCTGCTCCCCTCCCCATCCCCCCAGAGGTCTCTGTGTACATTCAGATGGAGCCGAGCTGAGGCCATCTGCAGACTGTGCTTATCTGAAATGATTACTCACGGACTATCTCCTTGCTTGCCATCAAATGCAACATGTCTTTGTCTTTATCCGTGCTGAAGCTGGTAGAGTTTTTTCGACTTTATTATAGAGTGTCCTAAGACAAAATGTGATCGATTCTTTTTTGAATACCAATGATTATCCGACTGTATGTTCCTTTTTCCATATCTGATTGTTGGCGGCGTGGTTTAATTACTGCTGCGGCTTCTGTGCGTACGTCCCTCTTCGGATGGTGCGTGCGCCAATTGCAAAACTTTGTACCTTGGTGCAAATATGCCAATAAAGATATATTCTATTCTATTCTATTCTATTCTATTCTATTATTACAGTTGCTTAGTTATTGTCCATTCGGTTAAAAAACTCCGAAATTGAGGGCATTACTATAGATGGAAAAAAAATATTAATTAGTCAATTAGCAGATGACACTACACTGTTATTGAAAAACAAGGATCAAATATTTTTTAAATTATATTTAAAATTTGGCAGCACGGTGGCACAACTGGTAGAGCTACTGCCTCTCAGCAAGCCGGTCCCCGGTTCAAATCCCGGTCCGGGGGCCTTTCTGGGTAGAGTTTGCATGTTCTCTCCGTGCATGCGTAGGTTTTCTCCGGGTGCTCCGGTTTCCTCCCACAGTCCAAAAACATGCATGTTAGGCTGATTAGTGATTGTAACTCTAAAATTGGCCCTGGGTGTGAGTGAGACAGGTCCCTCTTGTAAATGAGTCCCTGTGGCTCAACGAGGCTAGCCTGTATAAATAAAGGTTGAATGAATGAATGAATGAAATACCTGTCACTCTTGAAGTGATGGAATCATTCTCCAAGGCTTCAGGTTTAATTCTTAATCTTAATAAATGTGAACTTTTAAGTATTCATGAAAGCTCAGAAAATTTGTTGTATAACATCCCAGTGAAAAAGGAGGTCCGTTATTTAGGTATATGGGTATCCAGAGATTCTAAGGCTAGTGTCAGTAAGAACATCCAGAAGCCATTTGAAAATTTAAAAAAAAATCTAAATAATTGGTTGCAGAGGGACCTAACATTATTTGGAAGATCATTATTGACAAAAACTGAATTTATTTCCAGACTAATATATCCCATTTACTCCTTACCACTTTCCATAAAAACAACAAAAGAAATAAACACCTTAATTTTCAACTTTATTTGGAAGAATAAACATCATTATATCAGAAAATCAGATTTAATTAAAAATTTTGAGGAGGGAGGATTAAGAGCGATTGATTTTGAAACCATGAACGGTGTCTTAAAGTTAAGATGGCTCCAGTCATTTTTGAGATGTAATGAAGATATCTGGTTTTCTCTACCTGACTTTGTGTTTAAGAAATTGGGTGGCATTGATTTCCTGTTGAAATGTGACTTTGAGATCTCAATGTTACCTGTGAAACTCTCTGCTTTTCATCAGCAAGTTCTGTTTTACTGGAAAATGATTTTCAGGCATAATTTTAGACCACATAATGTCCCATTGTGGAACAACAGGGTGATTCTAAAGAGAAGAAAATCAATGTTTATGGAAGGATGGATGGAAAAACAAATTTGATCTATTGTTCATTTGATAAATGATAAAGGAGATTTGTTAAAATATGAATAATTTTGTTGTAAATATAAAATAATTTGTACACCTCAGAATTACAAAATGGTGATTGATAGCATTCCAAAAGTTATGATTAATTTAATTCAAAATAATTTGGGTCAGACCCCAACCCCAAGTTTGCATAAAATAATAATTAATGATATAATCTTTGTAGATAAAAAATGCAATCAAATATTTTAAAGAAATTCCTTAATCAACGAGATCTATCCTGGATCCTCCAAAAGAACATATCAGTTAAAAAATAACAAACAAGAAATTAGATCATTCAGAACTAAATTTTTGAAATTTCCAATCCCTCCTAAAATTAAAGAAATCCACTTTAAAATTTTAAATGATATTTACCCTTCACAGGAGTTTTTGAAAAGAAGATTCAAATTTGAAATGGAAAATTGTTCTTTCTGTAAATCTTTGTTGGAATCAACAGAACATGTGTTTTACGAATGTGAGATGGTATGTGGTTTTTGGAAGGAGTTACATAATTGATTGATATTCAAGTCTCTTCAAAATGTTTTTTTTTCCTGGAATGATATCAAATTTGGTATTTTAAGAGAAAATATAAATATTGAATTTTTGATAAACAATATAATATTGTTTACCAAATTCTACATTCATAAATGTTGTTTTTCAAAAGTTATTCCATGTATAAAAGCGTTTAAAAATTACTTTTTATTATTTGGTAAATCTTTAAAGAAAATTAATACGGCCCCAGCTATTAAACTTGTTTCTCTCATATCAGAATTTAATTTGTTATAAACCCTAATTTTTTTTTCTCTCTCTCTCTTTATGTATCCTTTTCCTGTTAAAGTGTTCATATATTCTTTATTGATATTACTCTAATATGTTACAATCTTTGATAATTTTGATTTTGATAAGGAGGTTTGGTTATGTCTGCTGAATTTGATTTGTTAATGTGAAATTGCCATTACTTGTTTTTGTATGTTTTGTTAAAAAAAATTAGGTGAGGCGGCCATTTTGAATCAAACTAGCTGATTAGGTGAGGCGGCCATTTTGAATCAAACTAGCTGATTAGGTGAGGCGGCCATTTTGAATCAAACAAACGAATTAGGTGAGGCTGCCATTTTGAATCAAACTAGCTAATTAGGTGAGGTGGCCATTTTGAATTAAATTAGCTAATTAGGTAAGGTGGCCATTTTGAATCAAACTGGCTAATTAGGTGAGGTGGCCATTTTGAATCAAACTAGCTAATTAGGTGAGGTGGCCATTTTGAATCAAACAGGCTAATAAGGTTAGGTGGCCATTTTGAATAAAACAACCTGATTAGGTGAGGTTGTGGTGTGTTGGTGAGGTATATGGCATCATCTCTCTCTCACCCAGTAGGAGGAGCCAGCGAAGTGCTCCCCAGGTTTTACCAGGTGAAGAAGAAGTGTTCGTGTGTAAATTCATTCATTCTGTTTCTGGTTTTGACGCTCGNATTTATGCAGAATGTCAGATCAAACTAGCAGCACGGTGCTAACAGTGGCTGAAGTTTAATATTAAGTTAAAACAGTTATTTATGCAGACAGGCAAGTCAAACTAGCTCAACTGTGCTAACAGTTGCAAGAGTTGAGCTAAAATTGTTGCTGTTCATGTCCTGACTGTGGTGTTGCATTCCATTGACACACACAGGTTTATTTTTACTGTTCGTTTGGATAAATCTCCATTTAGACAATGCTGCCACTAGTTAAGAAAACAATAAAAGAAGATAATTAAAATCACAAAGTAGATCAAACTTTTTTTTGTGAGGAAATGTTAAAGTTAGGAGTCAGTCATGTTTGTTGTCTCTATAGTTACTGGGCAAACCTGAAGCTGTGGTTCAAACAGAAAATCAGCAAAGAGGACTTTGACATCGAAGCTCGTCGGCTGTTACCGCACGAAAACGGTTGGTGTTCAGGAACACAAGCTGCTCCGCTCGCTAACGTCTCCCGATAAACTTCATGTTCTTTTCCTCTTCCAGTCCACATCCACAATGATTTCCTGTTGGCCATCCTCACACGCTGCCAGATCATTGTTTCCACACCAGGTACGACCGTCTGTTTGTCCTGCAGCTGAGTGTGGTCCTGTTCTGTAGAGGACAAATCCTCAAACCAGGTGTCTGCAAAGAGCCGAGCTCCTGAACCCATTACTTTACTTTCTCAGTCTGTCAAAGACTCCTTCATGTCAGTCAGGTGTTTTGAAGCAGAAACATCCACAACATTCAGAACACTGGACCACCAGGACCAGGGTTAGACCTCAGAGGAACAGTGTTTCTCCTAGGTTACATGCCTTGGCAGGGCACTCATCTCTTCCGTGATATTTGACGGGGTGGGGGGGGTGCACATCTGTATTGCACGCTGTTTGTGCCGAGAGTTGTCAGCCGGGGGGAGGGTGGGGAAACGGCTCAGCGCGAGGGAGACGGAGTGCTACCTCTAGCTTTTCAGCTAGCACGTCAGAATTACATGCCACTAGCTTTGTGCTACATCAGTTCTGGCAATTGTCGACCATTTCGACGGGCAGTAGGGCTGAACGATTTTGGAAAATAATCTACCGTAATTGCAATTTTTTTCTATAAATTGCAATTGCGATTTAAAACATGATTTTTTTTAATATCTTCTCAAGTATTTTTCAACAAACAGAAGCAATAAATCAATCTGTTTTATAATTAACAATGTCAGATTTATTTAAAGCAGAGATTACAATAAAACAAACAAATCTATGCCTTTTTCACCATTTCTATTTTTTCTTGTCTCATAAACATAACAGTAAACATGTTAAGTGAACTTCCTAACTACTGTCTGAACTTCACATGACAGTTAATAAATAAATATAAAAAATTAGATATACAGTAAAATTGAAGTTCAAACAGTTTGGTCAGTGATCCCTGTCGGCTGATACTTTGCTTACTTGAAGTTGAAGCACTGGTTGTTGTCATTCTAGCCATGCGACCATCGTAAATGTCTTTGTGTTGTTCCTTTAAAGTGTTGATAAAGATTTGTGTCACGTGACCAGTCAAATTGAAGCCTTCACGCTTAGAAAATCTCATTTTATCATATTGCGATATTATTGCAAAAGCAATTAATTATTCAAAAATTTAATTACCGTATTCAAAAATTGCGCTTGGTTCTATTGACAGGCCAGGGTGCCCTCCTTGCATAATGGTAGGGGAAACACTGGACCATCCAGACCAGGGTTGAATCTCAGAGGACCACCAGGACCAGAGTTGGGGACCTCTGCCTTTTACAATTCACCTTCATATGATGCGCTCCTCACTGACGTGTGTTGATGTGTTCTGATCACGTTTGTGGTTTATTAGATGTTCTGTTGTTTGAGGTTCATTGTGGTTCAGGGGACACCGGTGCCCATATCCAGCAGTCACTGTGTGAGAGGAGGGAACACCCTGGACAGGTCTCCAGTCCATCACAGGGAATCGAGACAAACAAACATTCACACTCAAAAAAAGATTAAAACATTAAGAAACTGTCCGGATGACAGTTGACCTTTTTTAGTGATTTATTTACCTGGATGCTTACGAACCATTCACTCTCTCACTCACACATAGAAACAATTTAGAGTTAACAATCAGACTACAGGTAGTCCCCGACTTACGAGCGAGTTCCGTTACAACGAGGTGCTCGTAAGACGAAAATTCGTAAGTTGGAACACGAAGCACATGTTCTCGTAAGTCCGGATTTTTGCTCGTAAGTTGGAACGGTTTTGCTAGCGCGACTACGAACACTCGTTTTTCATCGAAAAACTGCTTATGAGTGCATAAAAATGATCGGAAACGTGTGTCCACATGTTTAGCTAACGAACTGTGGTGAAAAAACACAGAAAAACTCAGTATTTTTTGCGTTTTTTCCAAAAATTCGCCAGCTCGTAAGTCCGGAACCTCGTAAGTAAGAGCGCTCGTAAGTCGGGGACTACCTGTAACATGCATGTTTTTGGTCTGTGGGAGGAAACCAGTGTACTTGTAGGAAACCCACACATGCATGGAGAGAACATGCAAACTCCACCCAGAAAGACCCACGGCTGGGATTTGATCTGGCGACCTGCTCGCCAAGAGGCGGCAGCTCTTCCAACTGTACCGCCGCCACCCAGCCAGCATGAATTATTATTCACATGTGTTCCTGTCTGTCCTGTAGAGGGTGCTGGGCCACTGCAGTGGCAGGGGGGCTGCACCTCGAAGCCCGGCAAACCAAAAGGGAAGAAGAAATGTACCTCTAGACAAAAATTTGATGTAAGTCTCATATTTGTCACTTCAGATGCTGGTTTTAACTTTTCCAACGTCTTCTTAACAGTTGCTATCAGTCTAACAAGGTTGAGTCAGTTCTTCAACAAAGACTACTTTATCGAGCATGAGGACAGTGGTGTGTTTGTACTGGTGATCTGAGCAGCTGCCTCTGGGTCTCCTTCTGGTGTTTCCTCAGCATCGCTTCCAGCCTCAGAACCCTCTTAGTGCTGCGCAGTCGTTCAGCTCCCGGGAGGTGGGGGGCGAGGAAGGGGAGCTGCGCCTCAGCGCCCACACCCTGCTGCTGCCGACACTGGGCCAGCTGGAAGCCCGCATGATGGTCACCGCCTTCGAGCTGGGTCTGGATAATGTCACGGAAGATGCTGTGAGCTGCATGAGCTACGCTGTGGAGGTCAGTGTTGAATGAGTATGGATCTCGGTCTGATCGGAGCGTCTTTGTCTGCGTTTAAAGCCAACATTTTGTCTGCCGATCATGTTGAACAGAACATCTACTGAAACAACAGTTTGGTCCCTGTGAGAGTATTTATTAGACTTTAAAGCTGTATGTTGTAAAACCACAGGTTTCTACTGGATGAAGGCTTGGGCTGTTTTCTTATTACTGGAGGGAATGTAGGAATTTGTTTTTACTCCATTCCTCTGGACAGTTTATCATTTTGTTGAAACGTTTCATCTTTCATCCAAGGGACTTCATCAAAGGAGCCACAACAAACGGTCTTATAAATAGCACCTTCTCATAGTGGGTCAACCAGTTTGATGGTGCTAACATTCAAGATTCAAGTTCCTTTATTATCCCCGAGGGGCAATTAGATTTACAGTCAATAAATGTGCACAGATTCATACATGTGCACTTACACACACATACACATATAAACACAAGACAATAAGACATTAAAATAACAGTGTTAAAATTAGGGATGCACCGATCCACATTTCTCACTTCCGATCCGATACCGATACATAACAACTGAGTATCGACCGATACCAATACTTTTCCGATATCGGTGTTCAAGCATAGGAGGCTGTAATAATTAAGTTCTTGAAGGGAGAGCACGTATGTTGCACAAAACTCAGACTTGTGTGAGGTAAACCCAAAGAAGACACTCTGAGCCTCACTACAGTAATTCACAAACAAATGGCATACAAGAAGAGGCAGGTCTCTTCCACAGACGTCCTTCTGACTCATGGTGCAAGGAACACTAGTCTAAAATACTGCTAAGCATTATGGGAAATCATCACATTCTACTCCCCATTTTCTAGTCTTATTTTTAATTCTGGCACTATATGAGTTGTAATTCTTGTTGAATTTTATCAACAGATACAGATTTAATCTATAATTGAACACTAATATACCGCTAAGTAACAATGTTAAGACAGAAGTCACAGAGTATGGTGAAATATATGTGCTCTCTACATCTAGAAAGTATCGGAAATATCGGCAGGTTGGTTCCGATACCCGATACTTACATTCTGCTGGTATCGGATACCGATACCGATACTAGATTGGATCTGCCCCATCCCTAGTTAAAATTAGTGTGCATTTACACCTCCCCAGCAAGAAACATAGTTTCTGAAGTCAACAAAAACAAACTGTCCAGAGGACCTGACTTAACTTTGTTTTTCTACCTGGATTATTGAGCATGAACTTTGATGTTTTTACTCCATTATTATTATTATTATTATTATTATTATTATTATTATTATTATTACAGTATTATTATTATGCAGGTAATTACAGGGTTCCCAGCGATTCTGGAAATCAGGCAAAACCTGTAAAATGACTTTCACCTTTTCCAAACACGATAACCTCAGGGTATCTGAACACTGATCTTACCATTAAATTATCTTTCTGGGATTTTAATGTGTTCATTTATTAATGCTATTGTTCTGACAGTGTACACAGTACATGAATCCATTCTGACTGGCTGTGATGGCTTTTCAGCGTTTCATGTTAAACAGTATAATTTATTATTAGGTATGATTGCTGTGTGCACGTACTGTAGGCTACAGTTTACTTCCTGTCGTCTCTGAATGTGACTCTGTTGACACGGAAGACAATAAGTTCTGAGCAGTTTGTGTGATTAAAATATTTCCTCCAGGAAAAGTCAAGGAATTTTGTTTTCATGAAGTGCTGGGAACCCTGAATTAATGCAGCATGTTAAATGACACCTGACTTTTTAAATTAAAGTTAAATTTTGAGGAAATTGACCCATATGCTTCAGATAATAATTATTTTAATGGCATATAAAATAATGTTTGTCCTGAAAAAGAAGCAAGTTGTGTTCCTTCTAAAACTGTAGAGTTGGTAGGTTTGTTTTGTTGTGTGTAACTTGCTGTGGAGGTGTAAATCCAGAGTCCTGACTTGTTTCAGCACCATTTGAAGGACGTGCTGACTGCTGTGATCAGCCGGAGGAAGGCGTATCGGCTGAGAGACCAGCGTTTCCCTTATGCCTTCGGCAGCGATGTTACGCCTCAGCCTTACCTGAAAAACAGCCTGGCAGCCTACCACAGCATCAGTGAAGGGTGGGACACACTCATGAAAATGTTTCTGTTTCTAATAGAGCCCGACCGATATATCTGTAGGACGATATTTTAGGATGATGTTTTAGAACGATATTTTAGGAGGATATTGTAGGAGGATATTTTAAGACGATATTGTAGAAAGATATTTTAGGATGATGTTTTAGAACGATATTTTAGGATGATATTGTAGGATGATATTGTAGGAGGATATTTTAAGACGATATTGTAGAAAGATATTTTAGGATGATGTTTTAGGACGTATTTTAGGACGGTATTGTAGGAGGATATTTTAAGACGATATTGTAGGACGATATTTTAGGATGATGTTTTAGGACGATATTGTAGGACGATATTTTAGGACTATATTGTAAGACTATATTGTAGGACTATATTGTAGGACTATATTGTAGAACTATATTGTAGGACGATATTGTAGGACGATATTTTAGGACTATATTGTAGGACTATATTGTAGGACTATATTGTAGGACTACTATATTGTAGGACGATATTGTAGGACGATATTTTAGGACTATATTTTAGGACTATATTTTAGGACTATATTGTAGGACTATATTGTAGGACTATATTGTAGGACGATATTGTAGGACGATATTTTAGGATGATATTGTAGGATGATATTTTAGGGTGATATTTTAGGATGGTATTTTAGGACGATTTTAGGATATTGGGAGTGGTGGCGCAGAGGTTAAACGGTGAGCTTGTGATCCGAAGGTCACCGGTTCAAGCCCCGGTACCGACAACATCAAAAATGTGGGTGGGATAAGTGAAGCAGTCACACTTGTCTCCACCCTCATCTGCCCCACTCTGGGCCCTTGAGCAAGGCCCTTAACCCACACCATCTGCTCCCCCGGGAACCCTAGATATCAGCTCTCTGCTCCACACAGAGGGCTGTGGTTGCTCGGTGGTCTGTGGTTGTGTCAGGAAGGGCATCCGGCGTAAAAACAATTGCCAAATCTTCATGCGACTAGTTCGCTGTGGCCACCCCTAACGCAGGGAGAAGCTGAAAGAAGAAGAAGAAAAAAAAACTTTATTTTAGGATAATATTTTAAGATGATATAGGTGTTTGGGGACATGTCAGTGTCGGTGATAAATGGCCCATTATGCACTGATATAAACACTTCTAATTTTCACCCCTAACATGCTGAAACCAGCCATGTCCTTGCTTGCAAATGTTGTAATTATACGATATATCCAGCAGAGGGCGCTTGCGGACTACTTTCAAGTCATCTACATGCTGACCCAAGAAGCAGGGAGCAACTAAATACTGTGTGGTGTATTTTACCAAACAGTGCATGATAAGTTTATTTTAACTGATTTATAAATTAAGTAAATGAACAATAATAAATTATCTTCAATCCTCCAACCTTCTTGTCATTAGCTATGTGCCTCTCAAGTTAGCAAGCTAACATTTAGATAACCTAGCATAGGCTTGTAAAACTTTATCCAGAACAGTACATCTAACGTAAAGGTAAATATATATATCAGTGTTAGTAATGTTATCTTTGTCGTCCTCAATAAAATTCATTGATTGTCTGAAATCTTTACTTCTCTGCAAAGAAAAAAAAAACAGCTGCTGTGGTCAATGCTAATTGACCTTCACCACACGTGACTGATTGTTTAGACCATGAACAGGGAAGGTGTTTATTTGTTTAATTTGTATTTTTGTAACACACTTGGTAACTTTATGGTGAGTAGTGTACAATAGAAAAAGTGAACGTGCTTTAAGAAGACTGTTTCAAGACTTCAAGTGTTAAAATGAGTTTAAAAGTTGCTGTTTACAATGATTCTTGGGGGTGGACAAAGATAAAAAAATAAACAAATCAGCCAGCATATCATTTATCAGCGTTAGCCTTCCCCTCCTAATATCTGTGATAACCAAACTTCTTATCGGTTGGGCTCTGGTTTCCAACACTCTTTGACTTTTGTTTTTCATCCACCAGTCCCCCTCCAAGTGCTTCGCTCACTGCGTGCCCACCACCACAGGTGCCGCCTGACGAGGCTGAACTAAAAGCTGTTCATCTGTTGGCGTGTTCCTCCGACACGCTTCCTGCACCCCTCCCCCCAATCAACATGTTTGACCTTCTGGAAGCATTAAAGGTAAAAAATATAACAAGTTCTAATCCTAACACCCTGTTTTTTTTCCTAAAGATTTACACGTATTTAGAACATTATGAAGCAGACTTCTGTGGAACGGTTAATGACCATCTTACCTGGTATAGATACAGTAGCTGTTTGAACAGCGTCAGAGTCTGACAGGTCTGAGTGCAGCCAAGGCCATACAACATGGCTGCTGTCTACAAACGTTCATAAAGGTTTTTGTCTTTAAATGATCTTCTGCTTCATAGTTTTATTCTAATCAGATGTAAACTGCTTTAAGAGCTGACAGATGAACACTTCCAGAGTTTATGGAGCCACTAAACCTAAATTTAACTTAATTTATTACTATGATAAATATCTTGACAAGGTAAGAGATTCAGTCTTTCGTGAACATTATGAGAACTTGTGTTGAGCTACAATGATCAGGTTACTTTGAACAGGGGCACCATGAACAAATCACGTGGTTGAACGAGCTGAAGCTGAATCAGCTGAAGTCTGAGTCACGTGATGGAGCGACTTGAAGCTGGTCTGAGTCTGTGAACGTCAACAGACTGGTGCAGTCAGAAAAGCTTCAGGGCTTCACAGTCTGTGGTTTCCAGGCACTGGACTGAGTCTACAGGGGGTGGTGGTGGAGTTCTCCTGATATGAACAGTCATCTCCACGGGGTTGTGGCTGCAGCCTCATCATCATCACCATCCTGAATGAGTGTTACAACTATATTCAGATGCACCTGCTGTTCCAGCCTGTCTCAGTTTGGA
>JBBPBX010047862.1:0-25980 GCA_038048925.1 Garcialebias charrua | reverse complement strand
TTTTTTGTATTGTTATTTCAGAAACACAACAAATAAATCAACTTGCCACCCTAAACTAGTTAATTTCCTGGAGAATGCTAAACATTCTGCTTTTCAATTCTTTTACCCACATCAAAGTTCATGCTCAATAATCCAGGTAAAGTAATCCAACAGTGTTCAGTCAGGTCTCCTGGACAGTTCCTTATGTTCGTCCCTCAAAAAAAAAAAAAAAAGGAACTGTCCAGATGACCTGACTGAACATTGTTCGATCTGTTACACACAATTCCATTGTAAAGTTGTACTTTTTTAAAACAATAATATATGTGTAGGTAGGTGTGTGTGTGTGTGTGTGTGTGTGTGTGTGTGTATGTGTGTGGGGTTGGGGGATGCGATATCATGTAAATCATTCTCTATACATGCAGAAAGAAAAAAAATGTATGAATTTATGTCAGGTGGGTGAATGATCTGACCACCTGACTGTTGATTGCAGTAATCCACATTATTAGTAGAAATAGAGCACTCCAAACTAAATTTCACTTAGGGCCCAATGGAGGCTTGGGCCGGCCCTGCTCAGAACACATCATTGGTTGGTTCTCTAACTATCTTTCAGATCTGAGGCAATCTGTTCAACACAATGGTGCTTCTTCCAGTTATGTAACAGTCAACAATGTTGTACCACAAGGCTCAGTCGTAGGACCAACCCTCTTTCCAATCTACGGTAATGTAGGTCAATATGCTGATGATGTTTATTGTCAAGCTAAAACAGTTGTTAAGGTTTTCCAGCTTTTACAATCCACTTTCGACTTCATCCAGTCAGATTTGTTCCATCACAAACTTGTCCTAAAAGCCGACAAAACCAAATGGATGATGTTTTCAAACAGGATGTAAGTCCCAGCAGTTCTTCCTCTGATTTTATCCTTTAATTAGCTGAAGTGGTCTCCAGTTGCAAGTACTTGGATTTGCACCTGAATGATAACCTCAGCTGGGACAACAACACTTCCAGCCTGATCAAAAAAGTTCATCAGAGACTCTGCTTCCTCAGCCGGCTGAGACGAGCTGGTCTGAGTAGTTCAGTCCTCACCTCCTTCTACAGGTGTGCAGTGGAGAGCATCCTGTGCTCCAGCATCAACGTGTGGCATGGAGGCTGCACAGCTGCAGAAAGAAAAGCTCTACAGAGAGTGGTGAAGGCTGCACAGAAGATGTTGGAGTCAGTCTCCCCACCATCACAGACATCTACACCTCCAGATGCAGGAAGAGAGCCACCTGCATCATGAAGGACCCCACTCACCCAGCACACACACTTTTTGCCCCACTCCCCTCAGGAAGGAGGTTGAGGAGCATTAAGTGTAGAACCACTAGACTGAGGAACAGCTTCTACCCTGAGGCTGTTAGACTCATGAATCTCTAACCAGAATAATCACTGTGAAAAATCACATCATGTTGCTGCTGATCTGTTTCATGTTGCTGCTGATCTGTTTCATGTTGCTGTGTTTATGCATGCTCATCTGCTCACACAGACTCATGTTGATGCTGCTGTTCGGCGGATTGTTTCTATTGTTTTTATGCGATTGGTGCTTAGTGTGTGTTTAGTTGACATTTTTCTTAGTTCATTGTCTTGTTCATATTGTCAAGACTGTGTTTTTGAGTTTTGAGGATCATGACACATATTTTAGATGTTATTACTGTTATTACTGTTTTTCTTTTACATTTTATTGTTGGATGTAACTGGGACCCTGTGAACATAATTTCGCTCCGCCACATGTCCCGCATGTGGTGTGAATGACAATAAAAATATCTGTGTATCTGTTATGGTGCCTATTGTTTGCAGATTCCCACAAATATTTGGGTCTCTTGGTCGACTCGCATCTCTATTTTAAGCTTCACGTGGAAAATTTGGTAAAGAAACTGAAAGTTAAACTGGGTTTCTTTTTCAGAAACAGATCCTGTCTAACTCTAAATGCTAGAAAACACCTTGAAACTGTGACTTTCCTTCCCTCCATTGATTACGGTGACATTCTCTACATGAATGCTCCTACAAGCACCCTGCGGATGTTGGATGTGGTCTATCATGGTGCACTAAGATTCATAACTGGCTGTGATTATCGTACCCACCACTGCACCCTGTATTCACTGGTTAACTGGACATCATTAACCTCACGCAGACTCTTCCACTGGTACATTTTCATCTTTAAATCACTTCTTGGTCTGCTGCCTTCATACATCTCCTCCTACATGTCTCTGTGTGAGTGCAGCTACAGCGTGCGCTCTCAGGACATGATTATCTGCAGTGTTTCCTCAGTGCGGACAAAGGGACTTCTTTCTGCTCCTGCGTCTTGGAATATCTTACAAAAAGATCTGAAGCTCTCGACCTTGACCTCTCTAAATGGCTTTAAACATCTGTAAGTTCCTGGGAAAAACCAATGCATACTGTTTTTAGTTTTCTACATTGCCTTACAACCTGTTTTTTTGTTACACTTTCTTTTAAATACCATTTGATTTTCACTGGTTACGATAAATAAATAAAGTTCACAATTTGTATGCATCCTTTATGATTGTCTATTACAGCAAACCCTCGACCTACGTCACCCGCGACCTACGGCAACTCAGACTTACGATTTTATCATATTTAATAAAAATATGATTAAAAAAATATATTATTATTATTTTTTTTTAAATCAGAGTCAGAGTCAGAGTCAGAGAGAATTTATTGTCATTTGCACCGCATGTAGTACATGTGTTGAAAACGAGATTATGTACACAGGGTCCCAGTTACATCCAACAACAAATGCAAGAGAAATACAATAATAACATCTAGGATTAACTAAGAGAGACATCACATCAGCTAGTAATACACTAAGCCCTAATGTAGTAGAAAAACATCATTATAAACAGCAGCACGAACATGAGCAGATGGTCACAGATGAACGCAGCAACAAGAAACAGATCAGTACAGTATCAGTATGATGTGACATTTTGCAGTGTTTATTCTTATTATTTATTTATTCATGAGTCTGACAGCCTCAGGGTAGAAGCTGTTTCTCAGTCTAGTGGTTCTACATTTGATGCTCCTCAACCTCCGTCCCGAGGGGAGTGGTGCAAAGAGTGAGTGTGCTGGGTGAGTGAGGTCTTTCATGATATTAATTTCATGTGTATAGCACTTTGTTGCAGCTGTGGTTGTTTTAAATGGCTTTATAAATAAAGTATAATTATTAATATTTCGTTTTTAATTACAATTTGATCGTATTTACGCAACTTCCGGTCGTTTCCGGTCGCCATTTTACTACAGTACTGCGGTCAATGGAGCTCTAGACGCTCCTGTCAGCTGGCTTTAGAGGACCGTGTGTCCGTTCAGGGTTGCCTCATACGGATAAATTTGCTGGAAACACTCGGTCAACTCTGTGGACGTCTCAGACCCGGAGGAGCAGCCGCCGATCGCCCCCGTGATCGCTCTAACAACGCCGCCCGACATGCTAACGACAGCAGCTAACAGAGCAGCTAACACAGGCGAAGACACCGAGCCGACATGCCGCGGAGGGGCCATCTGCGGCCGGGAGCTCGCCGCAAATGTCCGCCTGGCAGTCGGGGGACACCGAGCTAACGCGGAGATACAAAGCCGACAGCCTTTTTGAATGAACTGACATGCTAACCATTGCTGCTAATGGCGGGGCCTAACCGTAGCTAACGCCGAGCAGCTTGTTTTGGATGGAGGATTATCGCGGAGAAACGGCTTTCAGTAAGTTTTTTTTTTTCTGGCTCCAAATGTATGAAGTTAAGAAGCTAACAGTCATTCTTTTAAACAGTTTTGACCACGTGTGTGCGTGTGGAGCGTAAGGAAGCTGGGGGAGCTCGGACGGGTGCGAGCTGATGCTAAAAGACGAAGGCAGGCTTTGACCAGCTCAAAGTAAGACATTATATTTTTTATTTATTGTACAGTACTGTATTCATTTACTGTACAGTTCTGTGCATGTTCATGGCCTAGTATGTCTGCTTGTTCAGTCTCATGCCATTAAATATGTGTGCGGCGCTCCGTTAGTGGTATAGCCGCGACCTATGTCAGAAACGCGGACCTACGACAGGCAGGTGTTTTTGGTCCGCGAGGTACGACAAAATCGACCTAAGTCACACCCGTAGGTCCCAATCCCTGACGTAACTCGAGGGCTTCCTGTATTGCAAGTGTGCCCAACCAGTCGCTCGCGGGCGACCGGTCGCCCGTCAGCTGGTTCCCAGTTGCCCGCGAAGCTCAACCTGTCTAACAGCTGACGAGCCGGCTCTCAGCTGTTAACAAGGTGAAATGTCCGCTGCTAAGCTTCATTCTAACTCCGGCAGAAGTGGTGGCCGCTGCTCAGCTTCATTCTAACTCCGGCAGAAGGGGTGGAGGGAGGAATGACTATATGCCAATGTGCAGGAACGCTTTACTCAGCCCTCCCCATCTTGTATGCTCACAGACACAGTCTCGCGATGACTGACGAGACTTTAAGACAGCAGTGAGACCGCTGAGGAGTGAATGTCAGTACGCAGAAAACATGGAAGGAAAACAAGCGAAGAAGCAAACGAAAACTTACTATTTTCACACAGAATGGGAGGAGGATTATTTTTTTGTTTATTCTAATTCGAAGTCTATTTGCCTCATCTGTAATTTGAGCGTTGCCTTGCCCAAAAAGTGCAACTTGGAGCGGCATTTCAAGACGATGCACAAACGTTTTGATGCAGATTTCCCTCCTAAAAGTTCTTTACGGACTCACAAAGTGCGGGAGCTAAAACACAAGCTTGCAGCACAGCAATCGATCTTCACTCGGCCCAGCACGAAAGGTAAGGCAGCTACAATCGCCTCCTACCGTGTTAGCCGCATCCTGGCTCAACATAAGAAGTCGTTCAGTGATGGAGAAGTTATGAAAGAAGCGTTTATTGAGGCTGCAGATGCACTTTTTCACGATTTTAAAAATAAAAGTGAGATCGTAGCTGCTATTAAAGACATGCAGTTGTCCAGACAAACAGTGACACGACGATGTGAGGGAATGGCTTTTGATGTGGAGGAGCAGCTAAAAAAGAACGTGCAGCAATGTGAGTGTTTCTCTCTTCAGTTTGATGAGTCAACAGACATGGTGGACACAGCACAGCTGTGTGTTTTTATCAGAATGGCCTTTGCAGACATGAGTGCAAAAGAGGAGCTGCTCACCATCTTGCCTTTGAAGGGACACACAAGAGGAGAAGATATTTTTAATGTGTTTATGGAGTTTGTTAATAAAAGCAACTTGCCCCTCTATAAACTAATTTCTATAACAACTGATGGTGCTCCAGCAATGACCGGTCACACCAGTGGATTTGTTGCACTCTGCAAGCAGAATGATGCTTTCCCAGACATTTTGAACTATCACTGCATCATCCACCAACAGGCCCTGTGTGGGAAGATTTTAAACATGAAGGAAGTGATGGATGTTGCCTCCTCTCAATGTCAGAAGTCCCACTAAGGTAGAGACACATTTATTTTATACAGCTTGCATAAAAATTGTCTCCTATAGACTTGTCACAATGTGTCTGTATGTTGTTTTTTTTATTAAATTTTAGACCAGACTACATAGTTAGCTAGCTAGTGTTATTTATTTATTTATTTTGCAGTTTGGGTGTGCCCTTCATTTTCTGTACCTAATGTGTGTGTGTGTGTGTGTCTTGTCTTATAACCAGGTGGAACTCTGAATGGCCCTTTGAAGCCAGCAGTCTGGACCAGTGAGGGACTTCAGCACCTGCAGATGACACACCATCCTGCTGCACAGAGCAGCTGACTAGTTTTGATATTTAGGTTTTATTGAGATTTGAAATTGTTGGAGATTTGTAAATCTGCACCTTTGTAACTTTTTGTAAATAGTTAGTGTGTTAATGAGGGAGTTCTATATTGTTCAGTTCAGTTGTTTATTCGTTTCTTTAAAAAAATATGGTGTGCTTTTCAAATATTGTGTTCTTTTACTTTGATAAAATACTTTAATTAAATAAAACTAGCAACACATTACGTTCTGTTTTATTTACTTTAAAGAAGTGAGGAGTAGGGAGATGAAAAATTGTTTTTTGATACTGAGACTGGACGAGTAGCCCTCGGCAAACTGCCAACTTCAAAAGTAGCCCTTGGTTCAAAAAAGGTTGGGCACCCCTGCTGTATTGTCTTTGTTGTTCCACTGTTGTCATCACTTTTTTGCTCTTGTAAATGAGTCTCCAAGGCTTAACCTGTATAAATAAAGGTTGAATTTTTTTTAGCCAAATCCTCGCTTTGGTAAGCTCAGTGATACGAGACAAAAGGAGTTGCTCGGAAAAAAAGAAACAAATAAAGGTTTACATAAAATTATTGTGATTTTATTTACATTAGAGCAGTTTTAACATGGCAACAGTCTACTTTGGTCTTTGCCTTGTTTGGACTAGCCATTAGCTCACCAGCCTGGTCAGAATTAAATTGCATTTCTCCAAATTGAGGTTAATCAAAGAGCTATCTACAACAAGTAAGATATATATTTTTAATACTCTTTCCACATAACCTCATTTCAGAAGATCTGAAGCATATAATTTTAAACAATTATTCAGACAATAAAGCAATTAAATGATATTCCTTTAATAAACAATGGCTTTAATTTTGCGCCCATTTTCATGACATATTACTTTAAGACTCATTAAATTATATTTTCTTTACCTCTTTTAAATTGACCACTTCAAAGTTCACAAGATAACCTAAAATAAACATAAAACCTCAATTGAAAATAGGGTAAATTAGAGTAAATTGGAGAATTTATGACGTCCTGAATGTGCACGAAAATCTTTAGGAAGGCCCAGCTGCTGTCTGCTCCTGACTGCCTCTGCATTGTAGTTGCATAAATAACTCTTTTTCTGAATGCTATGTGCATCTTCCAAACCGTATGGTCGAAAATGAGTGTGTTTTGGCGGGAGGGAGCTGGATAATTCCCCCATTCTTATGTGAGATGGGTGGTCTGTCAACCCTGTGTTTATGCACTTCTCTCACTGACACAGAACGTTCGGTAATAGCAGTGGAGGGATGGCATCGCAGCGGGAATCATTGAAAGTGCTTTTATTTAGCTGCAACATTGGGCCTCACCAGAATAGAGAGCTCCATCTTGAATGGTCATTTCCAGCACACGACTCCACAAACAACAAAGCAGTCTTTTAAACATTTTCTTAAAAAAATAAATAAAAATAAATGTTAGTATGATGTAAAACGAGAAATTGTTTCATTATGTGTTAGCCATTTTGTTTGTGTTCTTTTTCAGTGAGAACGTGAAGTAGGGCTGGGCCATATCATATCGTTACCGGTAATACCGGTATAAAAAGCTTGCCCGGGCAAAAATCTTATATCATGATATGCTAATTTCATGACGTAATACGTCAGGGCGCACCGCCCCTTAACACCCGAGCGCTTTAAACAACTGCGCACATCCCCTCCAGTCTGTACTGGTGTAAAACACTAATTAGTTACTGCTAAAATGTTAAAAACAACGCGCGCGCGTCTCAGCTTCTCTCCCCCCCTGCTCTGCAGGCAGACAGCTGTCCCCCTATGGCAAGCCCTTTTAACATTAAATCGGATTCACGGCACTTCAATTCCAGATATCTGAAATTGAATTATGACTAGTCATAATAGCTATTCAAGATATCTTGAATTACATTTTGACTAGTCAAAATTCGTATTTGAGATATCTCTAATTACATTCTGACTAGTCAAAATGACGTCAGATTTTCCATTGAGTTGAATGGAGGCTTCAATTTAAGATATCTTGAAATGAATTTTGACTAGTCGTAAATACAATTCTAGATATCTCTAAGTTAATTTTGACTAGTCATAATTTGCTTTCAAGATATCTCAAATTTAGTTTTGACTAGTCATAATTACAATTACAGATATCTTAAATTACATCATCATTTAAGATATCTTAAATGTATTTATGACTAGTCAAAATGTATTTATGACTAGTCAAAATGTAATTCAAGATATCTTAAATAGCTATTATGACTAGTCATAAATCAATTTCAGATATCTAGAACTGTACTTATGACTAGTCAAAATTCCTTTTAAGATATCTTTAAATGAATTCAAGATATCTTAAATATTTTATCATGTAGACGGCGTTTCTATTTAAGATATCTAGAATTCACATTATGACTAGTCAGAATGACGTACGAGATATCTTGAATTATAATTTTGACTAGTCACAATGACACAGTTTTACGCAGGCGGAAATAGGTCCGCTAAATCTTGTCAGGAGGACCCATGTCAGGTCTGTCCAACACAACGCCTGCTGTGTTTTTAACACGGTTTGTACCAAGCAGCTCGTGCTCGACATGAATTAAAAACACGGATGATTTATTGTTTGCAACAAGAAGACTTTTTACAACAAGAAGACTTTTTAAAACCGACGTCTTTTTCACTACAACAGGAAGTAGCAGACACACAGCTTTCAAGGTAAGAAAAAACGAAGCTAGCTTAGCGAGCTAACCGTTAGCTCCTGCTGCAACATACAAACAGTGTAAAAAAGCCCAATTTAATGTGATAAATTATTTGGAATATTTGAGACAGATATGGTATAAAAATGTATATTGTATTTTTTATGAGGTTCCATTAGTGCCAAAAATATGTTTGTGTCCATGTAATGTTCAAATGCTTTCTTCTTAACAGAAATAAAGAAATATCACTAAAAGAGAACAAAGCTGCACTTTGCAGGTTTTGTTACTTTCCATCACTCTGTGTGTGTGTAGCGTGCTGTGTATACTCTATAAATGATGTGTTAAGTGAATCAATATATACAGTCTATTACTTGTTTAAAGCTAAATATGTTATAACAAGTATTAATATATATATGTGTGCTCAAAACAGTTCTGATCTGTTTTAGATCTCACTGGGTGTTGAAAAAGAAAAAGCTGATTTCTTAGATTATTTCTGTAGGTTTGCAGCTGATAAAGGAATTGTAACAACTTCTTTTTTTTTTTTAAGCTGCCAAATGTTCCTCCTGCACTGGCCTGAACTCGAGATTTACAAAGATGACACAGACCAAGAACAAAGGTACCGGTAAATAAATAAAATAAGAGTGGAACACATTATTTTCTGTTATATCATAAATGGTGGTATCAAAAATGCAGGCTCAACCACTATCAGTTACCGGTACTGTAGTAGTATTTGCAAGTTACGTAAAAATCGTGTCCTACCAAATTGCTCATTTACATTTATTTATTTCTAAGTTTATTTGACATATTTTTTATGTTGTAAGGGGATCCATCCTGAACCTGCAGCGAGGTGGTGGTACAAAAGCCCAGAACTGTGGGGAAAAGATGTCTGCACTTCACGCTTTACAGAGCGAACATAACCTGAGTTAATGTTTGTATGCCTGTTTCTTTTGTCAAAACTTATTGTGATTATGTCACTCGTGTGTTTGTAGGACCACGTCCAGATCCCGACATCCTGGCATCGGGAGAAAAACTACACCGGCTCGAGTCTCAAACATTTATCGCTCCTGTCCTAGATGGTCTGTCAACTTTGGAGCTGGTACCATCCAGATGTGGGCCTGTACAAAGATGACACAGACCAAGAACAAAGGTAAATAAATAAAATAAGAGTGGAACACATCCTTTTCTGTTATATCACTCATTCAACCTTTATTTCATCAGGTTAATCTCATTGAGCCTCAAGGACTCATTTACAAGAGCGACCTGCTACAAACTAAAGAATGATGACAACAGTAACAGTAGACTCATTCTCAATCAGTTGAGACGTTTCACCCTCACTCCAGAGGGCTTCGTCAGTCAGAGTAGTCCAAAGCAAACTGAAGCTACCCCACCAAGTAAACAACTTGGTCCACTTAAGTTGTTTACTTGGTGGGGTAGCTTCAGTTTGCTTTGGACTACTCTGACTGACGAAGCCCTCTGGAGTGAGGGTGAAACGTTTCTACTAAAAAGAAACTGTCCAGATGAACTGATTGAGAATGAGCAGATTTGATACCTGGACTATTGAGAATGAACTTTCTTGTAACAGTAGACATTTCCTTAAACAATCAACAATAGACAAACATAAAAGAGAAATACAGATTTTTTTTAACAAAATTAAAAACAAAATATTTAACAAAAACATTATAAAATGGATGTAGAAAATCAGTAGCAGTAATCAGTAACAGGAACACGTCTGCATTGGTTTTTGCCAGGATTCCAACAGATTTTAAAAACCATTTAGAGAAGTGAAGGTCGAGAGCTTCAGATCTTTTTGTAAGACATTCCAGGAAACAGGAGCAGAGTAGGAGAAGGCCCTTTTGCCAAGTTCAGTCCTCACTGACGGAACACTGCAGGTAATCATGTCCTGAGAGCGCACGCTGTAGCTGCACTCACACAGAGACATGTAGGAGGAGATGTATGAGGGCAGCAGACCAAGAAGTGATTTAAAGATGAAAATGTACCAGTGGAAGACTGTGTGAGGTTAATGATGTCCAGTTAACCAGTGAATACAGATCATAAATAAAGTTTTTTTTTAACTCTCACAAATCAGTCCAACAGTGTCCTACCAAATTGTTCACCTGTCCCTTTATATTTATTTAAAAGTTTATTTGACATATTTTTATGTTGTAAGGGGATCCATCCTGAACCTGCCAGCAAGATGGTGGTGGTGGTGCGAAAGCCCAGAACTGTGGGGAAAAGATGTCTGCACTCCACGCTTTACAGAGCGTACACAGGTATAACCTCTGAGTTAATGTTTTTATGCCTGTTGCACCGTACGTTTCTTTTGTCAAAACTTATTGTGATTACCGGGTATGTCACTTGTGTGTTTGTAGGACCACGTCCAGATCCTGACATCCTGGCATCAGGAGGAAAACTACACCGGCTGGAGTCTCAAACACTTATTGCTCTTGTCGTAGATGGTCTGTCAACTTTGGAGCTGGTACCATCCAGATGTGGGCCTGTGCCACAGGGTGGACTGGTGTCTAACCAGTGCCCAACTGATATGTCCTGCGTAGCATCATTCTGCACCACATGGCTCCAGACAGCTGCTCTTCCTTCGATGATGTATAGTCTTCCCAACATGTATTTTGTGCCACACTCAGTCAGTTTATGCATCTTCAGTCTCTGCAAGTGTCAGATGAAATACAGGCCAGAACGAAGGAGCAGTCCAGATGTTCTGCAGGGGTACAGCTTCGACAACCATGGCTTACTGCCAGCTGTTTCTGTGTTGCTTGCAGAGGAGGAGTATGCTGCCACAGCACTGGCAGCTCAGATGGTCAGGGGGTCCACTAAACAATAACTGTTGAACGGGTATGGCGTGATGAATTGATTGATGATTGGTTGATCAGATGAAGTCTAAACTGGACATGTTTTACTTCAACACCATCAATGTGTTTATATCAATGCAGTATCATAAAATGTACAAATCACCTTTTTGTTCCTTCGTATTTTTAATATTCAGTCTCAAGCTGTGTGAATCACTGTAAATAGTTTAATTTAATACTGTAAATAGTTGTTACTCATGAAAAATACAAAAACGTGCCAATTTCTTTAAAATGAAATTGCATAATTTGGGAAAAATATCTATAATCCACTATAAGTTTATAGATATCAGTTATAAATTGTTAACTTAAAAAGTTAGTTTTTTTTCTTGTTTTTACTAGATTTGTTGTAAATTATACTTGTTTTCCTTGCAATTCAACTCAATCAAATAATAATAAATAAATAAAAAGTATGCTGCTCAAGTGTGTTTTAATTGAAGAATGTTTAAAATAATTCAAAACTTTAAAATAAAGTACATAACACTAGAACAGTTTACATACATGTGACAAGCTTGGATGTTATTTTTTATTTTATAAACTTACTGCAACGGCACCTTAGGCTTTTCACCCAAGGACATAATTTATACACAGAAAAGGCACTTGGGTTTGTTTACAAGTAAACAAGAGACTGTGTTCCAAGATACAATATACATTTTATTTACACTAAGTTAAAAACTAATTCTAATGGAGGCAATACTGATTCTTAAATATTCAGCCAAGGCTGAGGCTTTCCAGTGGTCAGTCAACTAAAATATTTAATGATGGTTCAATGTAACAAGAGCAGAAATTCACCCACAAGCTGTGATGATGCACGAGACACGAGTGGAACAACCTACACAAGAGGACTGCTGCCTTCAACCTGGAACATAAATATGAAATTAAGTAAACAGAAATAAATATGTTTTCCTGATGCATGCTGGTAGGAAAATCTAAAAACGTTAAATCATGTCCTCTGGATTCCCCCAGCCAATCTGCTCAGGTAAGACAGTGACTCCAGCAGGCTGTAGTAAAGCATGGTAGGACAGATAAGGTTGTTTTCTTGCCCCTCAAGAACAACCAGGAACTGAACAAAAACAACAGATGAAACGGAGCCATTTTCCTCACTGTCTAATGCTAACACTTGTGACATTTTCTGACAATTTAGTCCAGAACAGCTAGCGCCACTGCAGCCACCCAAAATTGTGCAGGCATCTGTTTGAACAGCTAAGTGGCAGCCGCGGGTCCTACGCGTAATTTCTTAATAAAGATATCTAAAAACGTCATTATGACTAGTCATAATTACGTTTGAGATATCTTGAATTGTCATTATGGATGTCTGACACTTTAAATGACGAATTGGGTGACGTCATTTAAGATATCTTTAATTACATTTTGACTAGTCAAAATTCATTTTAAGATATCTTGAATTGCTATTCTGACTAGTCAGAATGTAAATACAGATATCTTAAATTAACATTCTGACTAGTCAAAATGTAATTGTGACTAGTCAAAAGTCCTTTTTAGATATCTAGAATGTAATTACGGATAGTCAGACTTCACGATTTAATGTTAAAAGGGCTTGCCATAGTCCCCCCCTCCCCGCTCCGCTCTGAGCAGCCGTGTCCTCGCTGTAAACTGTGTTACAAACACGCGCGGCTCCACAGTCACTCCTGTGATGTTTCTCTGCACGCTCAATAACCTTGCTGGTTTATAGCAGACGTTGCTTTATTGTTTAAGCTGCACAAATACAGACTGCATGATCCTCCTCCGCTCCGTTCTCTGACTTTCTTTCACACCCGAACCTGCGCGCCTACGTCACGCTCTCACTGGTGGCGGTGCGTTCACTGGCACTCTGTAATTTACATGCACAGCACTGCTGTATACATTACAACTCCATCAGAGACAGATCCGTTAAAAAAATGAATCAGAGGAATGACACAAACTTCATTTTATTTAGGCTAGTTGTTTTAGGAAACTACACCTGCACTTTAAAAATGTTTGTTATTTAGATTGGAAAAAGTCTGCACAAAATATAGATAAAAAAAACTACCACAAAAACTAAAGTGCAGGTGTAGTTTTACTTGGAGACTAAATACTTTACTAAATAAAGTAATTTCAGTAAAATTACCCCTTGTTGTTTTTAAAAAAATTATATAATACTGCAAAGCAACATGTTAAGTTAATTTTGTCTAATAAATACATTTGATTTTTTTTTTTAGATTATATCACGAAATTTATCGTTATCGTGATAATACTCTGAAATATCACAATATAATTTTTGAGGCATATCGCCCACCCCTAACGTGAAGCTTCTTGAACACCCCCAGGGTTGCGGCGTGTGCTGCAGTCGTAGCTGTGAATGAGTCTGGACTTGTTTTCTGTGCAGAATACCTGTCTGGTATTTCATAGAGCTTCCTCTTGCAAAGAAACAAAGGAAATTCCAGCTGGCTGGAGGTGTCGATTAGCCCTGCTTTATTTGGAGTGGAGGGTGCACGGCTCCTGTGTGAGGGGCTGGGGGCAGGTGCAGATGAGAGGTCAACACTCTTCTGTTGACAAAGGTGAGACTGACATGTCCACCCCCATTTTATTAGCTAGTCCATTAGTTAACCTGGTCACACAATAGACCAGTCGTGGAGAACCTGGGTCGAATATCACACTGCTGGGTTTTTGTCCTGAAGGGTCGATGGTCATTTTGGATGTTTGAGAGTGTGAATCTGTGTGTGTTTGTTTAAAATTGGTTCTACACTAAAGTTCACCTCTACTGTCCATTTAATCACAAACAAATTCAGATTTAACAATTTGTTTGTGCATTACTATTCAACACAAAGCTCCTGATCTTTACGTATAATTTTTTTTGTTTTGGTTTCTGTTTATTTTTCAATCCCCGTTTTGACAGGTACCAAATCTTCACTTTTTCATTCATTCAACCTTTATTTATACAGGCTAGCCTCGTTGAGCCACGGGGGCTCATTTACAAGAGGGACCTGTTTCACTCACACCTAGGGACAATTTTTTAGAGTTACCAATCAGCCTAACATGCGTGGTTTACTTCTGTAGAACGCAGCATTTAGAAAAATTTTCAACAGGCAAAGCATTCTGATCCCTCCCCCTCAGAGCCATATATGGCTCTGCTCCCCCTTGCTCTGCTGAAATTCAAATTCAAGCTCTGTTTTTATTGGCTGATTCAAATTCAAGCTCTGTTTTTATTGGCTGGTTACAAACTCTGTTTTATTGGCTGGTTAATGGCGGGTCACTGTGGCTTTTTAGAAATGCTTTTAGTAACACCCGGAGAAGCAAGGGGACTACAGTTTTTTCAAAGATTGCTTTGTCTAACATCAGTCTGTCAGGAGATAGTGACAAAGTGAAGAAATATGTTAAAAATATATTTTTAGAAAACCTACAGACTGCACTACAGAAACTGCAGACTGCACCTTTAACAATCATGTTTACCGTACATGACTGTTGAGTTTCATGGAAGGGTCCATTGTCGCTCCCAGATTTGTGACTTTTTGTTTTTCTGACAGGGCTAGAGAAGAAATGTCGATGCAGTGGTTCGAGGTTGTGTCATTGGGAGGGAACAACATGACTTCAGACTTCTTTTCATTGAAACTTAAGAAAATTAAAGCCATCCAGTCCCTGATGTCAGCCAGGCAGTCGATCAGAAGTTGACTAGAGCATGTACCATTGTGTCTTAGGGGGAAGTAAATTTGACAGTCATCAGCATAGAAGTGAAAAGATATGTTGTGTTTCCGGAAAATAGCACCAAGTGGCAGCAGGTATAAAGAGAATAGCACCAAGTGGCAGCAGGTATAAAGAGAATAGGAGAGGACCCAGGATGGACCCCTGTGGAACCCGCCCCCATGTCTGCGTCACCACCTCCACAAAAAACACAACTGGTCGTCACCAGCTGATCTTATTGGTCATTTTTGGCCTTTGACATTTGTTTGCATTTATTATGCTGTGGAGGCCATCCATCCATCCATCCATCCATCCATCCATCCTCTATTGATTATCTGACTTATTTTCCCAAGCCAGAGAAAATACACAATCCCTCCAGCAACTTCTGGGTTTTCTCCGGAGCCTCCGACCAATGGGCCATGCCAAGAAAACCTCAAAAGGAAAGCGTTCAGGAGGCATCCTACTCAGATGCCCAAACAAACTCAACTGACTCCTTTTGATGCGGAGCAGCGGCTCTACTTCAAGCTCCCTCTGGATGACATCTTCTCACCCTATCTCCAAGGCCATCTACAAATCTTACCTTATCTTACCTACAAATGGTGTTCCTATTGCGTTTGTTAATTCTTACAAATACTTGGGTATCTTGGTCTATTTGCATCTTTCTTTTAAGCCTCATGTTGAAAACTTGGTAAAGAAATTTAAAGTACAACTGGGTTTGACTGAGGAAGTCTTTCGGACGAAAGACGAAATGTTTCTACAGTTTTTTTTTGCTTTGTTTTGTTTTGTTTTTTGAATGTCCAGAGGACCAGACTTAGCTTTTTTAGATTTTTCTACCTGGATTATTGAGCATGCATCAGGGTACAACTGGGTTTATTTATTTTTTAGAAATAGACCATGTCTAACTCTTACTAAAAAGAAACACCTTGTAATGGCTATTTTCCTCTCCTCCATTGACTACGGGGACATTATTTACATGAACTGCACTGGACTTAAATGAATCTGCAAGGTACTCCTGCAAGCACCTTGCAGATGTTGGACGCTGCCTATCACAGTGCGCTAAGATTCATAACTGGCTGTAAATACCACGTACCCATCACGGCACTCTGTATTTAATGGTCAGTTGGTCATCATTATCTTCACACAGTCTCACATAGGTACATTTTCATATTTAAATCACTTCTTGGTCTGTTTCCTTCATATATCTCCTCCTATACGTCACTTAATTGGTGCAGCTACAGCGTGTGTTCCCAAGACATAATTACCTGCAGTGTCCCCTTAGTTCAGACCAAACTAGGCAAAAAGGCCTTCACTTACTCCGCTCCTGCAACCTGGAATACCTTGCAAAAGATGTGAAGTTGTTGACTTTGACCTCTCTAAGGGATTTTAAACAACTGTTAAGTTCATTTCAAAAACCAATGCAGACATGTTCCTGTTTTTAGTATTTTACATTGCTTCGTAGTGTAACTGTTTTGTTTATTTTTTATATAATTTCTTTATTCTTTTACTTTTCATCTTATTCTTCAACTCACTCCTCTCTTTGAGGTGTGAGTTGAGTTTCACAGGAATAGGGGGTTCCACCATATGTTCCCATTTCACCCTCAATGTGCATTTGGGTTTACCAGGTCTGTCCGGCAGCCTCCCCAGCCACCAGATCCAACTCAACACCAGGTGGTGATCAATCAACAGCTCTGCCCATCTTTTCACCTGATGCCAAAATTACACTACACACGTTACGGCTCCGCCCCGCTCCGGTCCGACCTCCGCAGCAAATACGCACCCATTACAGTATAATCAATGACAGAGTTTACACTGGCTCCGCACGGCGGCAGCGAGCTGCGCCGAGCGGACGACAGTCCGTCAAAATTAGAAATTTTTCTATTTCTGCCGGACGCCGGAGCTGTGCGGAGTCAACTTTTGAAGATTACGTCGCACCAACAGGAAAAGGAACGAGCACAACTTCCGTATTTACAAAATAAAATCACCACGGGCGGACTTAATCCTAGCTCTATACGGATTTATTTGTACAAAAATGCTTTCAAACTATCATCTATGACTACGCCTACAAACGCAATCCAGTGGTGGGCACAGACCGCTAGAGAGCGCTAAAGCGCTATTCCGCTTACAGTGGACCTAAACTTTTTGTCAGCGTTTTTGTGAATTGACTAACTTTTATAATTCATAAGCGGATTTGTGCTATTTTTATTTAAAATGCAGTACCGCTAATAACTAATTATCTATCAGTAAAAACCAATAATAATAATAATAATAATGTCTATTCCTGTCATCTGCGTATGTTCCCATACACAGACGAAATTCGTCTCTGCATTTAACCCAACCACCTACCAGGTGGTGCAGTGAGCAGCCCGAAAGCGCCCGGGGAGCTGGAGAAATAGGTGTGCACTCATAGACACCCCAAGCTGGGTAGTGGCCGGGGCGCGAACCCGCGACCTTCGGATCCGTAGTCAAAAGCCCTGCCACTAGACCATCTTGGCTATTTACAAGCTCTTATGCTGCTTGTTTTACCTTTTTTCCCACCGTAAGAGGAGGAAAGGGTGTGAGGGGGAGGGGGGCAGAGCTGAGAACAGACTCGGCTCTACCATGTAGGTAAATGCCTGGGGGTCCCATTTCAGCAGTGGCCCCGGCCCCGCCTCGCCCCGTGCAGTCACCTACATCACTAACATTGCTCATGCTTGTTAATGTACATTTAACATAAAAATAATTATAGTTACGATGAAAACGATCATTAAATACGCAATTAAAAAAACGGTCGATTTCTTTATCCCCCTACTAAAAATGGACTATTCCATCTTGACAACTTCCGGGTCACTCAGAGGTGAACTCGGGTGAACTGTGACTACTGTTTGTGCTGGGTACTTGGATAAATCCGTAGAGAACCCCGCTGTTTCAAGCCAAATTAACGTGGCCGGATGATTTTATTGAGGGTTTTGTGTCGACCATTTGACGGTGAGTCGTTATTTTTATGTATTTTAGTTACTTTTCATTAAATCTGTTGACTACCTATAGACGCTAACTGTGTCTGCCTGTTACACCGGTAGTGCTGGGTTACTAATGGATAAATCCGTAGAGAACCCCGCTGTTTCAAGCCAAATTAACGTGGCCGGAGGAGTTTATTGTGTGTTTTGTGTCGACCATTCGACGGCGAGTCGTTAGTTTCATGTATTTGGGTTACTTTATGTATAAATGCGGTGGCGACACACCCGTGTATTTGAGATTTAAACGTGGTTTTAGGGATTAAAAGATCATTCTATTTTTTGTTAATTTCGTGGCCGAATAGAATATATGTACGTAAAGTATTAAATAAATCCTTTGATTTTTGTAATTTCATCCTTTTAGGATCATTTTTGTTACTTTTCAGTTGGCAGTGTAGTGCAAATATTGATAACGCTGCCGGCTATATATAAATATATATATATATATATATATATATATATATATATATATATATATATATATATATATATATATATATATATATATATATATATATATATATATATATATATATATATATATATATATATATATATATATATATATATATATATATATATATATATATATATATATATATATATATATATATATATATATATAAATAGCGGATTAGATTAGCTTCCCCTAATTTTCATAAGACATTTGTGCTTTTGAAATTGTGGACCTAAAAAAATTAATAAGCGTTTTAGAAATTGTGGAACTAATTTTTTAATTAGTGGTGCCCACCACTGCGCAATACAATAAATAAATAAATAAATAAAGTATTTTATTCTGAAATGTAATACATCACTTCCTGTTGCTCAAACCATGTCCTGTCACTCATTTACGAGAGAAGATCAAGGCAGAAGTCTCTACTGTTGTTCTCCTTCTTCCACCGAATGAATTGTTTTGTTCTGACTTACTTATTCATCACTTGATTTATCGCGCGATCCCGCAAATCCCGCGCATGCGTCTAGGAGCGGCGCATGCAGGTGGACCTGAGCTGAGCGGAGGAAGTGGAAATTGGAGTTTGAGACGCTCAGCTGCGACCTGCGGAGCGGAGCGGACCGCATGTAGTGTAATTTTGGCGTGAGTGTCCAAGACATGGGGCTGCAGGTCCAGTGGCACAATTACAAAATTGATCGTCAACCTTTGGCCAAAGGTGGCCTGGTACCAAGTACTGTACGCTTATGAACCATCATTCAAACACGGTGTTCAGTATGGACAACCCATGCCTGAACAGCAGTCCAATACCAAACACTGTTTAGGCTCAGATCGAGGAGTCTGTCCCTCCCAATCACCCCCTTCTTGATAACTCTATTATTGCCCACATGGGCTTTGAAGTCAACCAGTCTAACAAGATAATCCCCAGATGGCACCCCTTCAAAGACACCATCCAGAAACTCCAGAGAAGCTGGGTAATCTGAGCTGATGTCTGTTGCATAAGCACAAACAACAGTCAGAACCTTCCCTCCTGCAGCCCAAAGCTACAGCGGGGCAACCCTCTTATTCATGGGGAAAAGTCCAACACTGAGGAATTCAGCCGGGGGCTTGTGAGTATCCCCACACCCAGCAGACACCTCTCTCCTTGGGCAACTCTGGAGTTGGAGAGAGTCCAGCTTTTCTTCAGGAGTTGGGTTCTAGAGCCTGAGCTGTGCATAGAGGTGAGCCCAACTGTATCTAGTTGGTACTGTTCAATCTCATGCACAAACTGCGGATCTCCACCCACCAGTGAGAAGAAACTCCATGTCCCTAGAGCTAGTCAGTGCCACAGAATTGGCATGGCTGATACCCCTCCCCTGAGGCCGGTTTGCTGTCTGAGACCTGTCCAGGGTGTCCCCTGCTTCTCACACAGGGACTGCTGGATATGGGCACCAGTGGTCCCCATAACCTGGAAAGAAAGAAGTGGGTAAAGATGAAAGATGAATGAAAGGTTGGATAGATGAATTCAAGATGGCCATCACAGCTTATAAATATTAGTAAACACAAATGTCAAACCTAGCAATTTTACAGAGTTGGAGCTAAAATTTGGTATAGCAATGGCCAAATGTAATCACAAACAGACAGTAGGCTATACTTCAATGACCAAAAAAGTGTGCAACATCCTTGTTTAAAACTTTACAATGCACGGTGGTGAACAATATGCAGTTCTTCAAAGTATATTACTCTTATCATTTGCAATCACATTACAACAGGAACAAACACCTGAAAATGTTATCCTGAATTCTTTTAAATGATTTTTTTAATCAATAACTTCATTTTCAGTGTGTTAGGCATACAGTTGGATCTTGTGACAACATTTTAGTATTCCACCTTAGACACTAAAGCTCATTAGCTATGTTTACATGGACATAAGTAATTGGATTAAATGACCATTTGGAATAAAAATTTGTCATGTAAACGCCCAGTTTGGATTATTTATTTGTTGATTCAGCTCGAGCTGAAATAATTTGTAATCAGAATGAGATGGGTGGTTTATGCCAATTCATAATCCTAACGGTGTGCATGTAAACACTTAATCTGATCATTTTTTTTCCGATTGTGGAAAACTGACCTGACTCTGCATGTGTGACCTGTCAATCTCATGTATTTCCGCCTGGCTAGGTGCTAATAATTATATGATTAGACTTTTCAAAAACAGTTTATTGTACACTATTGACCCTAAAACTAATATATAAACACAATAATTACCGTATTCTCTGGCAACACTGGAAGGACCTGTTGTTTTTTGTTACAACGCAATGTGACTTCAATAATGTGTGCATGTAGGAAGTCCTGCTGTAGAACAACTCTAATAATAATAATAATAATAATAATAATAATGAATTCAATTTATAACGCACTTTTCATTAATTAAAATCTCAAAGTGCTACAAAGCGCAACAGAATTAAATGTCAATAAAACAAGTAATAAAACAAGTAAAATCAATAACAGTATCAACTAAGATCAAAGATAGAATCACGAGGAGGCAGAGTAAGCTCGGTTGAAGAGAAAGGTCTTCAAGCCGCTCTTAAAGTCAACCAGTGACTGTGGAGCTCTTAGGCAGTCAGGAAGAGAGTTCCACAGGTGGGGGGCAGCCACACTGAAAGCCTGGTCTCCCATGGTCCTTAATTTGGTTCTCGGAATGTGAAGTAGATGACTGTTCTGTGATTGTAGAGACCGGATGGATGAGTATGGTGCAAGAATGTCCTTTAGATAATCTGGTGAAGTTCCGTGTAAGCATTGATGTGTAATGAGAGCAGTTTTGTACTGAATTCTGTAGGTGACAGGAAGCCAATGAAGGTTATGGAGAATGGGTGTAATATGTTCAAATTTACGAACTCTCAACAAAATCCTTGCTGCACTGTTTTGAATATATTGAAGCTTCTGAAGGTTTTTGCCAGGGATTCCAATAAACAGGGAGTTGCAGTAGTCAAGCCTGGAGGAGACAAAAGCATGGACGAGCTTCTCAGCATCGGAAAAAGTTAGGGATGGGCGAAGTCTGGAGATGTTTCGAAGATGGAAGAAGCAAGTTTTAAACAGAAGCTTAATGTGATTTTCAAATGTAAGATGAGAGTCCATTTTTATTCCAAGATTTGTAACAGAGGTGGAGAGGGGGATGTCTTGTCCAGAAAAGGAAATTGTTGTTATAGTAGATGTTTGTACCTGGTGAGGGGTGCCAATCAGTATGGCCTCAGTCTTGGAGCAGTTTAATTGAAGAAAGTTCTGATTCATCCATGCCCTAATTGCCTCCAGGCAGGCAGAGAGGGCAGTGAGTGAAGATGGAGATGACAAGGTGGAAGATGAGGATGCTCCAGTCCTGATGTAAAGCTGTGTATCGTCGGCATAACAGTGAAAAGAAATGTTGAACTGATTAATAATTTGACCTAAAGGCAGCATGTAAAGGGAAAACAGCAGGGGCCCCAGAACTGACCCCTGAGGGACACCACAGGAGACACAGACTGTCTGGGACGTGGCGTTGCCAAGACTAACACATTCCAGCCTATCGGAGAGGAAAGATTTGAACCAGTCCAGTCTGGTTAATAACACAAATTAGTAATCCTAACTTGTCATCCAGTAGTTTGAGTTTCTAACAGACAGACCTGGAGATCTTTTGCCTTTTTTAAATGAAAATCTTTTAACATAGCTCCAGTCCTAATCAAGCTCCTACTTGCTGGATAACAGTACTTCATTTAAACATGTTTCTAAAGTAAATCAACACATTTATTGATGATGGTGAGCCAGTGGTGAAACTCGTTTCTGTGCCACAATAACTAGCATTCACCCTGTTGTGTTGAAAAATGTCTCTACAACGTTGTAGAAATTTCAACCCTTTAATGGAGTTGGCAAGATTCTCAGTGCAAAATGGCATTAACACAAGCTTTAATTCTTATTTGTGTTAAAGAGGAACAACAATAGGTGAGAGATAAGCCTGTGTGCAGTTGAAGCTGCTGAATGCCTAATTGAATCAACACACTTTGTTGATGTGAAACACGGAGGAGGTGTGAATTTAAAGCTATACAAAAACAACAGATGAGTGGCAAATATTTTTTATGACCATGCCAAACAAGGGTTGAGAGAAACCGTTGGACCAGTTTAAAACACGCATAACTGAGTGAATCGAAAGCTCCTGCACGAAGCAGGAGAAAGGTGTGAGTAAATGTCACAAGTTCTGAAAGATGGCAAAAAATTTCCTCACTCCCTCTCCTGCCTCCCTCCTGCATTTTTGCTCTCTGTCCTGTGTATTGAAGCGTCTATTTACATTTCTTCCGAATCGTAAATGACTGTCAAGGATCTGGTCAGCTGGACTTTCAACGCAATTGACAAAAAAAAAATCAGCCCTCATGCCCCACGGAGATGCACGTGACAGGATACGTCATCGATCCGTGGGGGGAATGGAAGCTGATGTGCCTTTCTGTCTCATAATAGCAGGATTTCTGCTTTTTGGCACCATCGGATTCCTATGTTATCAGCTATTAAAGAAGACGGCGGCAGCAGTTTCGGCCATGGCAAAGCTGCCAACCTTAAGTGACGGATTGGTTTGTGCTATGAGTTCTCAGATTCAGCTGATTTATGAGCTCAACCATCAGATGAAAGCAATATATGATAATCATAGGCCACTTGCAGCTTCTGGGACTCGCCAGCAGGTTGGGGATGACCTTGGAGGAAGCTAATAAGCACGAGCCAGAGGAACTTCTGTGAACGTTGATCAGAGCTGTACCGGCTGACACCAACATCTTATCAGGACCATGGTACTATCTGGAAGTGTTTCATCGACAAATCTCACCATGTTGTCGTCAAATAGTATATGTAATACATCTATAAATGTGCTTGCTGGTAGAGTATTTTTTGATGTCTTAAATCGTGTCCTGACAAGGACAAGCTGTGAAGAGATCTTTTTTGTACTACCACTATCCTTTCCTCATGGTCTTTCCCCTTTTCTATCTAAAGAATAAAGGGCCATACTGTACTACTAAGAGCTGCAACCACCTAAGAGCTGCAACCACGTGCACTCCGCCCATCTTTCGGATGACTGAACGGAATATAATCTTGCTGTACTTCGGTGCAATGATATTAAAGCTTATTCTGATTCTGATTCTGAAAAGACAAAGTTACAGTAACTCTTGCAACACAGAACAACAACAAAACCACCTGATTTCTCACTGGTTTTATTTAAACATTGCAAACATTTAAACAATTATTGTTGTGGAAAAGTTATCAGTTTCATATCTAATGCACACATTATCTTGTCTTAAATAAACTCATCTGTATGATGTGTTTAAAATTCAAAGGCATAACAGGCAAAACTAAATAAAGTCACACATCAAAGGATTTATGCTCCTAAATGCCTTTAATGCACTGAGTTTTAATTATCAGCAAGTTCTTAAAATTTGAATTCAAAGGCACAAACACATTCAAAATAGCAACTATTTTTCTTTACTGTTCAGCAAAATAAAATTTATTAAAATGGTGCATTTAGTTAAACCTTTATATAACTTCTACATGTACTTGTCTAATAAATGGCTAAATATGTTGCCTTTTTATGCTTGATTATTAATCATACAGACAGAACATCACACTTCCAAATATTAACAACAGAAAATGTATGTTTACGCCACATGTTTGTTTTAATTATATCAGTCTGCCAACCCAGTTGTTTTATTAAAATTAACTTTTAATCTACATAAAAGTAGAGCTGTAATATTTGATGTCAATGTCAATTTATTTATATAGCACACAAAAACAACAGAAGCTGACCAAAGAGCTTTACAGTTAAGACAGATAAAAAATCTGTAAAAAATCTAGTGCCACTCAAAAACATAATAAATTTAACAATAATACAACATACAACAACAATAAAATCTGCACATAATTTGTTCTCAGACTCAGCGTGGATTAAATGCCAAGGAATACAGATGAGTCTTGGGCAAAGATTTAAAAGTCTCAACAGTCTGAGCGGTCTTTAAATTCTCGGGTAAACTGTTCCACAGTTTTGTAGCAGCAACCGCAAAAGCCCGATCACCTCTGACTTTGATGATCTGTTTTTCTTCAGACGGAGTTGATTTTTCAGTCTCTGCCTTATAAACTACATAGTTATTTCACATGCTAGCACACAGTTAATCAGCCACGTGCTAAAGGTTTACTTTGACGCGCCTATCGAATCAAGTACAGCTTGCAGAGCATATTGAATTATGGTTAGAGCGGGCAGGGGAAATTTTTACCCATAAAAATGTTGTCCCCAAACGTAAAAAGTATAGTGTGATGACTGTGGACACAGTAGGGTTGATATTTTATCCCAGAACAGTTAAACAGAGAAAACATTGGTTGAGGTCAGTTACTAAAAAATTTAACCAACGATTCAAACTTGAACCCCTCTGTTTGAAGCTGTCTGTTTCAAAGTCAAAAAGTTACACTTATTTAAAGGTAGTCCTGGCAAAATATGAAATCAAACATAAAAAAGTTATTCTGACATCAAATGGTGCAGTTTGTCAGAGTTGACTCCAGTGGTTTTTCAGGTTTACTGATATGAACTCAAATAAAACACATGAATGAATTTGCCCAAAACCACGTGGAGGCTTGAGCCCCATGGTCGACCTTCATTAGGCTGTAGTCTGTGGAAGGAAACAAATCTGGTGAAATCCAACAAGCGTAGAGTCAAGGAGAAGATATTTGACAAGAAATGTTAGAATGAATTGTTCTTGGAAAAACAAGTGAATGAAAAGGATTCATTACTACTTACAAATACAGAAAGATGGTTTATATTTTAATCCTTTTTTCCCCCTTGAAGCATTCAAACTAAATTTAAAGTTTGCGATCTGACATTGGGCATTGCTTATCTGAAGAAGGATAGAATGAGTTTCTGAGGTTTAATATAAGAACAGCTGCAGGCTTTATATTTATATTTGGTCACAAAGGTTGGATAACACACAGCAGTGAAACTAAATTATGTTTTGAACGCTGATTTCTTTTTAGGATCCAAAGCTCTCCAGATGCAGAGAAGACAACATGCACAGCTGTACGACCAGTTCCTATTTATCACACTGAAATAAAACGCATAGCTCTGACTCTGTTTGTGAATAAGAATTGAGTTCTGGTGTTTAGGATTTGATTGAAAGCAAAGCTGTCAGGTCTGTGATAAATATTCATCCCTTGGCCTTTTTAATTCAATTGTTGTGGACTCAGGAATTAAAGCAAAATGTTCTGGTCAGGTCCAAGATCTACACGTGAGTCATGACATTTGGAAACCTCCTGGATAAAAAGTCCTTTTCCCATTCAGCTTCAACCCACAGCAAGTCTATACAGATTTCCCCAGAAGAGAAAGAAGTGGAATTATCTGGCAGTGACAGATTTATTTGTCTGTTACATAAACATGTACAGGGTGCATTTAGTCTTTCTCACTTTCCTTTGAAACTCTCCACTCTCATCCTCACCAGCACCTCTTAGGTAAGAAATTTCCAGACCTGTTTCTGCAGAACTGGAATGCAGACAGGTTAAAACGTGTTGCTTGTTCTTGCAACCTCCAGAGAAAGTTCCTGTGCAAACTAGGTTAGAGATAAAAAGAAGAGTGTACCAGAGCAAA
>JBBPBX010047861.1:4683-25980 GCA_038048925.1 Garcialebias charrua | reverse complement strand
ATAAGTAAATTAATTAAGGTAAAGAGGTCAGTATTAATATTGACCTCCTCATAATCCTTTAGAGGGAGACTGACCATCTTCACGAGGTAAAAAGTCGTCAAATGCTTTGCCAAGGGTACCAACGTGTAGCTTTAATCGGCCGGAGAACTGCCATGTTTCTGGTTAAAACACATCAAGATAACTCCCTGACTCTTAACTTTTCTTCCTCCATTTTTCTCCTCCTAAACCTTTATCTTCCTAAGCCAGAAACTAAGTTAATGTACCAGCAGAAATGAGTAAAATATCATCCTTCACTTGTTCTGTTGTTCCTATATTTCATCTGTGCTGAAGTTAATTATAGGAAAAATAATCAACCAATCATGTACAAATGTGTGATGTAATTTACAATTATGTTAAATAAATGGTCCAGTCCTGCTGTGCCAACATAAGTTTAACGTTTCCTGTGAATTACATCTGGTCAAGGTATAGAATTATTGGTATTAAGCTGAAAAAGAGAGAACCCGTTTAATTAATGATGTATTTTTGTGTCAGTCTAAACCCTGCCAATTTATACATCTAAAATATAGGTAAGTCAGTAAACTGACCCCTTCCTATATTACTACATTGGTGTATAATATATTGGTGTATAATATATTGGTGTACTTCTTCAGCTTCCATTGACCATTTTCTCACTGTTCTCTTTATTACAGGTTGCCTCTGAACAACGGGTTTATATTTTGAGCAGAGAAACACAAGATTGTGATCTGATTTGCCAAGAGGGGGTCTTGCTTTAGCGATGTATGAATTCTTGACATTTGCATAAAACAAGTCCAGCGTTTTGTTTTCTCTGGTAGAGCAGCTGACAAACTGTTGGAATGTCGGAAGTGTAGCAGAGAGAGAGACATGATTAAAATCACCAGATATTGCCACAAACTCACTAGTGTGTTGTGTCTGTAGCTTAGCAACCTCAGAGCTGATGACACCACAGGCAGTCTCGGCAACAGCATTGGAAGTGTCCCTATAGATTCTGCATAAATGTTATCCTGTAAACTATATAATCTCCAAGTACTGTCCAATCGTAAACCCAATGTGTTCACTCTGCCACAGCTCTGAGGAGAGCATCATCCATCTCTTCTGGGACTGTTCTCATACTCTGGTGTTCTGGAAAGACATTTTCATGTATGTAAATGGAAAGTTAGAAATAGACCAACCATTTGACACTAAAACTATACTGTTTGGTTTCTTTTGTCCAAATATTTCAAGTAAGAAAGTTTTTGTTGTAAATTTAATACTGTACTATTAGCCAAATTTTACATCCACAGCTGTAAATTCTCCATGCTAACACCTAGATTTATAGTATTTTCTAATTATATTTCTTCTTACTTATCTACTTTAAAGGAGCTGTATGTAACTTTTCTAACAATATATTTTTAACGTATTTCTTCACTCTGTCACTACCTCCTGACACTGATTTTAGACAAGTAATCTCTGAAAAACTATTGTCCCCTTGCTTCTCTAAAAGCATTTCTAAAAAGCCACAGTGACCCACGCCGTTAACCAGCCAATAAAAACAGAGTTTGTAACCAGCCAATAAAAACAGAGCTTGAATTTGAATCAGCCAATAAAAACAGAGCTTGAATTTGAATTTCAGCAGAGCAAGGGTAACAGAGCCATATATGGCTCTGAGGGGGAGGGACCAGAAACATGTCTCTGTTCAAAAGTTTCCTAAGTTCCAGCGTGTTCCAGAAATTACATACTGAACCTTTAAAGTATTGTACCAATGCAAAAGCCTTAAAAACTAAAACGATCTGTAACGAATTTCTGTTGTAAGCTGCCCAAAACACATTTTTGTGTTTTTTTATTTATTATTATTTTTATTTTTTTGTGTACCTTTATTCTCTTTCGTGCTATGCATGTCTTAAGTTTCTAGCCTTGTTTGTCATTGTAAGATTTTTTTGTACTTGTTTTTTATATAAAAAAAAGGGTGGGATGTAAACAGTTGCCAAAATAACACTGGTGAAATCTCTTGGCAAATAATATGGAAGACATCTTAGTGCTAACAGTTCAATATATGGACTGTAGAGACAACACTTCACACAGTAACATGTCCAGGATTACACCATCACATTTACCACTTGCTCTTCTCAAGGGCGGGACGTCTCCTCTCGGTCTCTGCTGTTTTAGCTTTGTCTTGTCTGTGAAACTGTCTGAGAGCCTCTCTTCTACAAAATCTTCTGAATCATAACTATGGACTTCAATTTGGTCAGTTGGTCCCTCAACACAACTGATAAAATTTATTCAAAAAGAAGACAGGCTGTAGGCAAGCCGATTTGCCCTGTTGGCATGCACACAGCTGGATATCTCATCGACTTGGAAGACTTGATGACGTGTCTATCTCTGCTGTCATCTGTGGATCCTCTCTGGGGTCTAAGCCCGCTCTACAGCGGGCATGACGTCATGTCTATAAATAGTCTCTTTAAACAACGCACACCGCATGTGAAGTGTTCCATTCAAGTCTTTCAGCTATTTCTGCTTGTCATGAAGGCTGGGGAAACAGGACACCTGGAGCATACCCTATCATAATAAGATTTATGAAGGGTGTTCTTCGGTCTAAACCACCCAGCAGGATCCTGACTCCTGGTTGGGACCTCGGTTTGGTCTTGGGGGCTCTATGCGACCCCCCATTCGAGCCATTGAGTGAGACTACGATAGATCTACTATCTTATAAAACGGCCTTACTCCTGGCACTTTGCTTGGCGAAACGCATGGGTGACCTCCACGCAGTATCTGTACATCCAATGTGTACCAGATTCGCCCCAGACGGGTCAAAGGTCACACTGAGACCTAATCCCGCATACACCCCCAAGGTCTGGACCCTGAACTATAGGACTCTAGACTTTGATCTCTCCTCTTTTCCACCTGCCTCTGTCCTGAACCAGGATCAGGAAAGGCTACAGGCTCTCTGCCCAGTGAGGGCTTTACGCACCTACATGCAGAGAACAGCAAAATGGAGAAGAACAAATCAACTGTTTGTCTGCTTTGCAGCACCTGCTACCGGGAGAGCCCTATCAAAACAAAGCCTTTCACACTGGGTGACTGAGGCCATTAAGAGGGCCTACAGTAGCAAGGGTCAGCAGGCACCCTCTGTAGTGCATGCTCACTACACTAGGGGCCTTGCCACTTCCTGGTCATTGTTCAAGGGTGTATCAGTTGCAGACATCTGCGCTGCTGCGAATTGGAGCTCCTTGAATACTTTTGCAAGGCATTACAGTTTGGATGTTACTGCAGGTGACGTCACTCAGGCTGTTCTTTCTAACATTCAGTAGAAAGTAGCCTTGGGATGCCTACTGATCAGAGGCAGACGTTCACTCTAGCATGCATTTTACTGAGCATTTCAAGGGCGTGAATGGATTACGTTCCCATAGCAAGTATGTTGCACCGAGAGAACATGACTGAAAGGGAACTGAAAGTTATGCACCATAACTCATGTTCCCTGAAGGAAGGGAACGAGGTGCAACATAACTGGCCCTTTTCAATGCTGAAAGCTCGGTGAAGTGCACTTTTCAGAGGAAGATGGAGAGGCGCACGTCGCTTAAGTAGTCAGAGGGCGGGGCCTCTGGCGTGGCAGTGACGCCCCAAGCCGTAAAGGCGTGAGTGTATTCCTTCAGGTAATCACGCGGGGGCACAATTCCCATAGCAAGTATGTTGCACCTCGTTCCCTTCCTTCAGGGAACATGAGTTATGGTGCATAACTTTCAGTTGGCGAACGCTAACTGAAAGGCACGCTACCTGCTAAGCTAACGAAGCTAGCAGGCCAGCAACCACGAGCAGCTCAGCGAGAGGACGTCCTCGGACGAGGAACTCTAGCAGGCTGTGATCTCCGGCTCCCGAACCTGCTTCAGCGGATCTGACTACCCCCTTTTCAGTAGCGGACACCCACGAGGCCTGCCCGGTCTGCTCAGGGATGCTACATGCGAATACACTCAAAGTTTTTCTCGTGGATGACCCCGGAGAAAGGAGAGTGGAAATCGAGTTACCCCACTGCTCTCTGGCTAGCTCCCACGATTAGCATGGCTAACCAGGAGCACCAATGACAACACGGGGCGGACGATCAGTGCTGCTAACACGATTAGCGCGGCTACGAGCGGACAACGAAGGACTCCATCGTGAAGTATGTGAAAATGCTTGCTCTAGCTTGCTAGCTAACCTCATATTTTATGAGACTTTTATACAAGGAGACTCTCTGTCTAGCACAGTCCAGGAGGAGGAATTTCAGCTACCTGTTAAGTTACGCTACCTGGTAGTTTTCCTATGCCCACGACGAGAACATTGTGACACTGAGAGCTTATCCACCCATGAGGCTATGGATGACTCACTGACGTTAACCATGTCAGGGCCCGAGAGACCCTGGTGGGGTGGACAAGTACGAGTGGCTTCGGTGTTGCAGGCCCACCAGGCAGAAAAGCTGCAGGAGCTGCAAGGGGCCACCAACAAAAAGAAAAGGAACGTCTGAGATGCCCCTGCACCCTTACAGGCACTCTCTCTCACAGAGGAAGAAAAAATGCCGAATTTTTACCACCAATACCTGTGTTAGAGGAGCACAGACTAGCTGGTTCGGAACGTTTAAACACACAAGAACACCCAGACCCTTGTGTAATAAAGAGAAATTGCTATCAACACACGACAATAAAGTCTCAGACTACTGAATGCGTCCTGGTCCCAAAATGGGAACAGGGCTGCAGGTTTGCCCGTCCACGCGGTATGGGAACCTGACCTTTTGAGCCCAGACTTCACTTGTGAAATGCTACAAGGAGCTGGTGGTATGTGTGTGCGCACTAAACATAACTCATCTACTGTATGTGTAATAAAAAAAAAACAGTTTCATGCATATACAAGAATGAAAGTACCAAAGCACAGACTGCCCTGGTTCTTGACTCGAGCCCCACTCTTGTGAAACACAAACTACTAGGTCAGACTATGAACCGCAGTTGGACACACGAGTTCTGCCTGAGACAGTCAGATCTCGCGATGTCTTCTGTTGGGCAGACCAGCCTGCTACAGAGTACAAGAGAGAGGTCAAAGGCCACCCCTCCCGCACTCAAACATGACAAGCAGCAGTTAGACATGCCTTCCAGGCTCATGGCGCACGTATAGGCCTGGTAAGCGTGTCTATCAAACGAATGGGTCATGACGACAGTGCGTCGGGGGCTCAAGCTGCAGTTCATCAATGGACCCCCCCTTCGTGGGGGTGCTGTGATCGGACATTAACCCAGCACGCGCGCACGTGCTGAGGGAGGAAGTGTCAACGATGCTACAGAGAGGAGTAATAAGTATTGTTCCAAAACACAAACTACGCTCCGGTCATTGCAGCAAGCTCTTCCTGGTGCCCAGAAGAGATCAATCCCTGAGGCCGGTCCTGGATCTCAGGACTCTGAACAAGAAAATAAGAACTTTCAAGTTCAAGATGTTCACACTGCGGCAGGTCCCCCAGTCCGTGAGACCTGGAGACTACGCATGTACAGTGGATTTGAAAGACGCCTATTTCCATGTGGGCGTGTGGAGGAGGCACAGGAAATTCCTCCGGTTTGCCTTCGAAGGGAAGGCTTATGAATGCAAAGCCTTACCCTTCGGTTTGAAGACTGCTCCTCGTACATTTACTAAATGTCTGGACGCAGCCCTGACCCCTCTTAGGAATCAAGGAGTCAGGATTATGAACTACCTGGATGACCTCCTGGTTCTGGCCGGAAGCAGAATACAGGCCCAGTCACACTCCTGCAGGGTGATCTCTCACCTGGAGTCTCTCGGTTTTGTCATAAACCTACAAAAGAGTGACCTGACCCCATCACGGATTACCGTATTTCTGGGAGTGCAGGTCGACACCATCCGGTACAGAGCATGGCTCTCAGAGGAACGTGTTTCCTCGATTCGCCGTTGCCTGGCAAAGTTTAAACAATCAGCGGGTCCCCCTGAAAATGTGCCAACGGCTTTTAGGCCTCTTGGCGGCAGCCATACCCTGTGTACCACACGCATTGCTGAAGATGCGGGCTTTGCAAATATGGCTAAACCAACAAACACGACCTGATCTGGGCGAGCAGGAAAGTTTAGAATCAGTTTGGAGTGCCTGAGGACCCTGGACCCTTGGAGGGACCTTTCTGTGTTCACGGAAGAGGTCCCATCAGGTAGGTTGTCATCCCGTGTGGTCATCACGACGGACGCCTCGAAAACAGGATGGGGGGCAGTCTGCAGAAATCAGAATGTCTGAGGCCTCTGGAATGAGCAGGAAGCAAGATTGTACATCAACTTCCTGGAGTTGTTGGCCGTATTCCTGTCAGTAAAATACTTCTTTGGTAAAGGTCTGATTGCGGGACAGCACGTCCTGGTGAAATCAGATAACAAAACCACGGTGTCCTTCATTAACTGGGAAGGGGGGACGAGATCCCAAGCCCTCCTCAGCCTGACACAGAGGATGCTCTCATGTTACGCTCCAAGATTATTGTCGCTCAGGGCGACTCATGTTCCGGGTGAACTGAATTATGGAGCGGATGCCCTCTCAAGAGGGCCTCTTTTGGAATCGGAATGAAGACTGAACCCACGAGTCGTGGATCAGGTCTGGTCACGGTTTGGGAGAGCCTCGGTGGACTTGTTCCCATGCAGAGATAAGCTCACAATATGGCCACAGTAACCGTGGTTCCCGGAACTGATCTCAATGTTGTCAGGGATACCATGGCAGTTGCCTTCTTAGAGAGACCTGCTGACTCAGGCACGTGGGCAGCTTCTACACCCACGTCCGGAGCTGTGGCAGCTTTCAGCCTGGCCACTGAAGGGAACTGGCTGAGGGCCTAAGGCTTGATCGTCTTTTTTCCAACAACAACAACAGCATACACAAGGAAGACCCTTGGGGTTTACTTGGGAGATGTTCAGTGGAAGGGTTCCCCTCTCCTCTGACAGTTCTCCAACATCAGGATGGGCCTCTTTGACAGTCCTAGTAGTTGTCTGTTCAATAAGCAGATGAGGGACTCGTGCGTGCCCCTTATGTATATGATTTTTTTTCCCCTGGGGACCTGGAAGGTTCCTGTGCTTGAACTGGGTTATCTACCTCCACATTGCCATCTGATTGCCAGTGGCATAATGGGTCCCTTGCTCTTTTCCTCCTGCTTCTCAAGATTTCCAGGGAAAAAGGAGATGATGAGTAATCACACTAGCGGAGCACGCTTATGCTGTCTCTAGCCGGTGTTTCATCTATGTGTCCAGTGGTAACATCAGGCTGATGTTTCTACATGTGGCATTTTTCTTCTCAGGCTGTGCTCTCTACATACCTTGTAGAGAGCGGCTGGGAAATGCCTGCCGTATTAAGGCAGATGTTCTCACATGCATTTTACTGAGCATTTCAAGGGCGTGATTGAATTACGTTCCCATAGCAATTATGTTGCACCGAGTGACATGACTGATAAGGGAACTGAAAGTTATGCACCATAACTCATGTTCCCTGAAGGAAGGGAATGAGGTGCAACATACCTGGCCCTTTCAATGCTGAAAGCTCGGTGAAGTGCATTTTAGAGGAAGTAGGATGGGTGTCCGCGTCTTAAATACCCAGAGGGAGGGGACTCTGGCGTGATGCTGACGCCCTTGCCGTAAAGGCGTGAGTGTATTACTTCAGGTAATCGCGTGGGGGCGCGATTTCCCACAGCAATTATGTTGCACCTCATTCCCTTCCTTCAGGGAACATGAGTTATGGAGCATAACTTTCAGTTCCCACAAACAGCATACTCCATAGTGGAAAAAATAACAGTTTGCTGGTGTTAAGATTGTTTCCAGGGTCTGCCCTCTCTCCCACCAACTCCTCTGAGGTAGTCATGCCAAAGTGGTTTAAAACACCAAAGTTCATCTTCAATAATCCAGGTATAAAATCCAACAATGTTGACCTGACTGAACATTGCTGGATTTTATACCTGAATTGTTGAGCATGAACTCTGGTGTATTGGTGTCACATTTATTGCAAGTTTTGTACAGGGTTTAGGTAGAGTAAAAATTAAAAAAAATTAAAAAAAATCCAAACCAGAAACCAAGTACATGTATAACAAATTTTACTTTGAAATGAAAGTGACGGCATGTACATCTAGAAGAGAACAAATAAAAAATGTTAGCCATCCCACATGTGTGTATTGTTTAAGATGTTGCCAGCAGCAATTAGGAGATTTCTTACTAATATTTGTTTTTGCAGGTTTCTTTGGCAGAGGCACAAGGATTTCAGGAGCCCAAAGAAGGAAAGTAGAATTTGGAGAACGAGTCAATGAAAAGAGTGCAGGCAGTGCAGGTAGTACTGCTCAGCTGACTTTTCTTGTTAGTTTTTAAAGGAATGAAGATGGGGAGATCACTGATGTAGATCTGAGTTGGTGTGACGTCCTGAGAACACGTAGAGGGTCCACAGGGATTAGAACTCTGGAGAATGCCCACCAGAAGCATTTAAAATCCCACAAACTGTTCTGTGGAGTTGAGTAGGTTGAGTAAATAATTTAAAGTAAGTATAGTAAGGGTTGAAATGAGCGATTTCCTCAAACGATGTTCAATGATTTAGCGATGTGTCACGACTCAGTTTAGGATTTAATCCCGCTGTAGGTATTGTCAGGAATGCCAGTGTTACTCAGCGGAGGAACACCTTCTCAAACTCATCCTGAAAGTGAAATATGTTGGTACAGAGCAAAATAAAACCATAACCCCAACAACTGGACCGCTTTGTTTAATGTATCACTAAGAATATTGATGATGTTTCTACTCCAAACACTGAAAAAATATTAAAAAAAGAAGGTATTTTTTGATCCCGGATACAAGCGGCTGAAATGAGTTTTCTCCGCAGGGTGGCTGGACTCTCCCTTAGAGATAGGGTGAGAAGCTCAGTCATCCGGGAGGGACTCGGAGTAGAGCCGCTGCTTCTCCACATCGAGAGGAGCCAGTTGAGGTGGCTCGGGCATCTGGTTAGGATGCCTCCTGGACGCCTCCCTGGTGAGGTGTTCCGGGCATGTCCCACCGGGAGGAGACCCAGAGGAAGACCCAGGACGCGCTGGAGGGACTATGTTTCTCGGCTGGCCTGGGAACGCCTTGGGATTCCCCCGGAGGAGCTGCTCCAAGTGGCTGGGGAGAGGGAAGTCTGGGCCTCCCTACTTAGGCTGCTACCCCCGCGACCCGACCCCGGAAAAGCGGAAGAAGATGGATGGATGGATGGTATTTTTTGATGAGATGGTTGTTTTTTTTAATCACAACTTAATAGCATGCAAGAGTGAGTACAGAGCCGGCCCCACCTAACTCCAGCATGCCACTCCGCAGATGCAGCCAAGTCCTCGCCCGTCCGTTTCCCTTCGTGGGGGGGAGGATGTCGCACCTATCGCTGGAGGGGAGGACATCACACCTGTCGGTGGAGGGGAGGATGCCACATACCCCTGCACACCTGCCGTTAGGGGGAAGGAACCCTGCAGCCCCGGTGATCTATGGGAGAGATTGATTGATGTGGAGGACATCATCTCCAGGTACGCCGGGGCTGACAGTGATGACGGCTCGCTGGAGATGTGGCAGCTGTTCCAGCAGGCGTGGAGGGAGAGGGGCATGCTGCGCTCACTTCTGCTGGCTCCTGTGCAGCCTGGTTCTCCACCCAGCTCACCTCCAGCTGATCTTTCACCATCAGCTGCACCCGGTCCGGGTCACACCAGCTGCTCCTGCCTTGCTGTCCACGCTAGCAGCACCAGCACTGGATTCACTGGTCTCCACACCAGCTCTGGACTCGCTAGTATCTACACCAGCTCTGGACGCGATGGGTTCCGCACCAGCTCTGGACTCGCTGGTATCATCACCAGCTCTGGACCCGCTGGTCGCTGCACCAGCTCTGGAACTGCTGGTCTCCACACCAGCTTAGGACCCACTGGTCTCCACACCAGCTCTGGACCCGGTGGTTTACGCACCAACAACTACCTCGCTGGTTTCCACACCAGCAACAAGGCTGGGTTTCGTCCCAGCATCTACCTCGCTGGTTCCCACACCAGCACCTAGGTTGAGTTTTGTCCCAGCACATGCCTCGCTGGTCCCTATGCCAGCACCAAGGCTGGGTTTCGTCCTAGCACCTACCTCGCTGGTTTCCACACCAGCACCAAGGCTGGGTTTTGTCCCAGCACCTGCCTCGCTGGTTCTCACACCAGCACTGTCCTAGCACCTGCCTCACTGGTTCGCACACCAGCACCTAGGCTAGGTTTTGTCCCCGCACCTGCCTCGCTGGTCCCTATGCCAGCAGCAAGGCTGGCTACCGTGCCAGCACCTAGGCTGGTTTCTGCACCAGCTCCTATCCCGCTAGCTCTCATACCAGCACCAAGACTGGCTCCCACACCAGCACTAAGGCTGGCTCTCGTGCCAGCACAAAGGCTGGCTCTTGTGCCAGCGCCAAGGTTGGGTCCTGCACCTGACCTACCAGGGCCATCAGGAGCAGAATATTTGTCTCTCTCCACAGACACTGCTCCCAAGGTGGTCCTGGCTCCCAGGTCCTGGCTCCGCCGGAGGTCTTTGCTCCTGAGGTCCTCGCTCCACCGGAGTTCTTTGCTCCTGAGGTCCTCGCTTCACCAGAGATTTTCACTTCTGGGGTCTTCACTCCTCCAGAGGTCCTCACTCCGCATGAGGTCTTCGCTCCAGAGGTCCTCGCTCTGCCGGGGTCTTCACTCTCGAGGTTCTTGCTCCTCCAGAGGTCCTTGCTCCTTCTGAGGTCTTTGCTCCAGAGGTCCTCGCTCTGCCAGGGGTCTTCACTCTTGAGGTCCTCGCTCCTCCAGAGGTCTTCATGTTCGTTATCCCTCTTGTGTAATTTCGGTTTAAAGTAAGTTAGCTGCCTCGTCAGCATTTTGTTTTGTTTATACTTAAATAAACGTTTTTACTCATTTCATCGAAGCCTTCTCGTCATCCTGCACTTTGGGTTCACTACACAAAGACGACGACCAGGATAGCACTGGTTATTATTAATCTAGAGGACAGTACAGTCATGTGTCCTTGTGCTACACTGGAAGTACTCCAGGAAGACAGTCACAAGAAGTAATGACTTTCATTTCCTGTTTGTCTTTCGGTAAATACGACCGGCAAGCTGCAGCACAAGGACAAGTATGGCTTGTTTCATGACTTTGAGTGGGTGTCTGACATGCTGAGGGCTTTTGAGTCACTCACAAATGCCTCAGAAAAGGCAGACCATGTTTCTCCTATAACTTGATCCAGATGCTCCATCAGTGGGTTCCTGTAGGCCAGGTGCTGGACTCTCTCACGCTCCTTCAGCTGAGACCGATCAGACAAAACAGTTCCTTCATAATTCTTCCCCTGCTGTTGTAGTAAGCTTTTCACTCCATTGGCTGTTTGCTTGAACTTACTGCATGTCTGGAAATCCAACTTTGGACCGTCATCAGTTAAATCCCTACCAAGCCCACGCAACCTCAGCCCCTGCAGTTCACTCATTTGGAGGACATCCCACATCTCTATAAGCCTCCTGCAAAACACAGAAATGACAGACAGTGTGCATGAAGGAAACGTGAAAAAAACAAAGACTTGACTGGAAATAAAAGCTAATTTGCACTTTCTAATCTTTTTAAGCTCATTAAAACTAAAGCTTCTTTTATATCTTAATGTCTTTGTTCCTGAGACTTCGCTCTTATTGACTATCTTGAATTTTCACTCAGTGCAAAACCCCCCCCACACATTTAAACTCATGTTCAGCTTGCTAAATTAGACAGTTTTAAAAGAGGTACAGAACAGAGTAGCTTTCTTACTTTGATTTAAAATGTGTTTTCAGCAATATAAAGGCATTTTTGCCCCCTTTTAGAAACTGAAATGTTCTAAATACAAGTACAGTTAAACCAAATCATAATCTACCAAAGAGCCCTCTTCACTCTTCAACACTTTTGAGAGCTTTCCAACAAGCTGCGTCAAATCCTAACATGAGAACTGATAGGAAACTTCTGCGATGTATGGTGAAAACGGTCAAGAGAGTCATTTAGTTCTCGTTGTCTTTTTTTTTTTGCAAACCATTTTCAATGAGAGACAAAAAACAAACAAACTCAGTTTTGTAAAAGATTCCTCTCACTCCATCCATGTGCTGTTTAATCTTCTTTCTGGAGAAGGATTTTGCTCATTCAAACCAAGAACAACTAGAATGTCCAACACCCTTCTTCCACAAGCTCTATGCTCTTAACTCCCCAGAACAGTATTTTTGTTGTTGTTGTTAATTCACTCATCAAGATAAAGTATTATCCTTATTTAAAGGAACTGTTGCTGAAATGCAAAATAATTTAACCTGATCTTTAACCAGAAATAAAACGAGTTATCATTTGATTGAACCATGAATATTTATTGTGAATTTACATAAAGTGGATGATACATATATTTGATTTGGACCTTTAAGTTTTGCTATTACTGTATATAACTAAATCAAATTAATTACTTATTAAGTTAGCAGGACCAGACCTTAGATTAAGAAGGAAACTGTATCTGAAGCTACATATATTAATACCCTGATGCATGCTCAATAATCCAGGTAGAAAAATCTAAAAGTGCTAAGTCTTGTCCTCTGGACATACATATATTAAGTTCTTTGAGCTGTGTTTATGAGTGTGGACTTGAATGATTTCCACATTTGTACGTCATTCAGTGCATTAACTCTTCATCAGGGGAGCTCTTTTTTAGGAGAGAAGAAGAGAAATGATTTGCCCTGTATTAGATGTTTTAATAATTCATCAGTGACATATCTTCTCCAGGAAATTAGTCTTTTTTAATATATTCCTAATGGCCCCCTAAAAAGGTTATGTCTATCAGATGGCTCTAGCTGAAGACATGGTGGCATTTTAATCAGTGGAGGTGATTCGTTATTTATTTTATTTATTTATTTATCCATTCCCAGACAAATTCCTATATTCTATTGGTTACATTAAAAATTGTCTTTTGTCTCCAGAGATTAACACCAACAACAAAGGCATATTGTTGTAAATTATCTGTATAGCTCAATGGCTAGCTTTAAAATACTACATAGCTTCTTTCTATGTCGGCTGCACCTGACTTCACTCTAACACTTTTGCATCTTTAGTTTGAATTATAATGAATTAGTAAATCACTAAATAACATGCCTGTATTGTTGCTTTTATCTGCTATCCAGCTGGTGTACCCATTAGTTGGGATTTTCTTTAAAAAAAAAGAAAAGAAGAAAAAAAAAAGAAAAATAACATAGTTGTCCTATTTAACGACGGGTATATTACAAATTCTAAAAGTAATAAAAAGTGACAAATAAAATGTAAATCATCAAAGTCCAGTTAGATTTAAAAAAAAGTGCCTATTTAAAATAAAGGATGTAAGAATATGTACATTTTCCTGCACACCCACATTTAATCATGAGTTTTCAAAAAATGTTCAATACAAAAACAACTGGTTGTTTTTATTTTGAACATTTTTTGGATTTATCATGTCCTGCACGACTGAGAATCTTCACCAGCATATTTAATCATGAGCAAACTCCAATAAAGCTTTCTTGACATTTAAAGGTATTCACATTTGGTGTCCAGGAGGAATTCTTCATATTTTTTGCTGGGTAATGAATGGGCTTATTATAACCCCAGACTTCCCAAATGACCACATGTCTGCAGATTTCCAAACATTTTACCTGCTCATTACTGTTTGTTTGTGAGCTTGCTGCACTGTGTCTGCAGGTGGCTGTTCTGGTGCGGTGACCAAAAGTCATTGGGGCACATGAATTTGTAATGTCCCCAGGACCCTCAGGACTGCAATAATGTCAGGTGCTGGGGTTATGGCTGGATGGATCAAAGAATGATGACAGCGATGAAAAATACATGGGAACCTTGTAAAGGTTGATCCCTCAGAGACGGTATAATTCGGTGCATGTTTTTTTATTTTTTTATTTTTTTACAGTTTTCTAAGCATGGGGACATTGTTTGCAGGGGGAAACTCTTATTTGTGTCTTTTAATTGCTTAAATCAGGTGTCTGCAACGTTTACGATCCAAAGAGCCATTTCTGCCCCTTTGTTCATTAAATTAAACGTGTCCAGAGCCGCAAAACCGGCTCCAGTTGTCACTTCCAACTGGTGGCCCATGGGCCACTTTAAGTTTGTTAGACGGGGCTTTTTAGGTGAGAAATTATAAAACTAAAAACATCCAAATCCAATGATTGTTAACCTTTATTGATATTTTTACATTTTGAGAAAATAAACAACTGGATTCCATCCATCCATCCATCCATCCATCCATTATCTTTATTTTCTTTCTTCCTTTTTGGGTTGCAGAAGGTCACTGGTGCCCATATCCAGGTTGCAAGTTCATCACAGAAGACTAGATTTTTGTAAAGAAAGAAAAAAGTTATTATGTTTTAAAAAAACTAAAACAATGAACTGTGCAGGCTTATGTTTTTTTTTTTTTTTTTTTATTATTGTGGAAAAATTGAGTATCCTACTTTGAAGCAATAAAGCATAAAGTTAAAGTGAGTATAATTTGTGCTGTGTATTATTACTAGTATCCACATATTTGTACAGGAAATTACAAGAAAACTGTTCAAACTAGTAATTTTTTTGTTTTGGGTATAGCATCCTATAAAATTCATTTTTATTTTAGTTTTGGTCAAAGCTTGAAAGAGATGCTGCAGATGGACCAAAGAGCCACAGGTGGTTCCAGAGCCGTAGGTTTCAGAGTCCTGGTTTAAATTATCCATTTAAAACATTCTGCAGGAAAAAAAAAACTATACTTTTGTAGGTTTGTATACAAAGCCAAGCACAAACTATAAACACTGAGTAGCACCATGGGACAGATGAGGTTTTAAGTGTTATTCAGCTCCTCTGCCATCTGTTTCTGTCAGACGTGTTAAGGCAGATGCATATGCACCAAGACGTGATGACGCCACATTTGAATTGTTAATACTAGCCTGTTCTGTCAGTTGTATCAGTGACAATACTTGTGGTTTGCAAGCAGTGTTGCCAGATAGAGTCGAGGATTTCCAGCCCAAAAGTCTGTTAAAAACCGCAACATCACACAAAAATCCACCCAATCAATATATTGTTACAGTATATTTACTGTTTGAACATGAACGCACATCAGTACAAGCCAAGATAATTTAACACTATGTGGCAAAATGCAACAATCCAACAAAAAATGTCCCAGAGTTCCCAGCAAAATCAGAATGAAAACCGCCCAATCTGGCAACACTGTTTGCAAGCAACACTGTATGGTAGACTGACAAGCCAGCTCATGAAGCTCAAAAGCAAACAGCAAAAGCAATTTGCAGGGCGAAATAGCTGAGGCAAGATTTAATCTAAAAGAGTAGCAGTTGCAACAATTGCACACTGAAAGGTCATGTGAGCCATTGCTTCCTTTTCCCATGAGCCAGGCCAACATGGACAAAGCACCTCATTTAGGCAACCCATCTCCTCAGACGGTGACAAATCAATGAATGTCAACCTTTTTCCCCCCATTTGAGAAGAGTTTCCATCTCTCTGCCTGCCACCTATTAAATCATTAATGCACACCTCCACCTCGTTCTGCCAAGGCAAGATTGAGTCCTGTATAGAAAACGTTTGGAGAAAGACGTCTTTTGATGATAAAACTATGTAAAAGTACAAATTGTGCATTTAAAAAGCAAAAAGACTGGTACAAAGTTCTCTAACTGGTGAATGTTTTGTTGATAAAACAAAAATCCATAATTACCTGAACAGAAACCTGCATGCTTGTTTTAACAATCGTTTAGCTCAGTCACTAGAATTTATATTCTAATTAGCCTGAAACTTGCCAGAGTCCCCTCCAGTATTATATAAGGGGTCTGGTCGATTTGTCATTGATGCTCAATTCCCCCCAGTTTGGAGAAAAAGGAAATTGTACGATTTTTTGGGCCAGATTGTCAGAGTGTGTTGTAAAAGAAGAACCACTCCAGGTGACAAAAGATTCCTTTAGGGCTTTGTTGGCCCCCAGGGGTCTCCTGGCACAGCTAAAAGATCAAGAGCAGCCTGACAGGCTGCAGCTTCTGCAGTAGAAGAAGGTACGACTCAACAGGGGAGGCTAAGGAGACGAAAGTTCAGTTGGCCTCAAGGAGGTTCTGGGAAATTGTTGAAAAAGGGGAAGCAGTGGCCCTCCCCAGCTGTGCTTGGTTTGGGCAAACTGCTGATCTGATCTAAGGAGACTGTCAAGCAGTAGAAGGCTTAGAGGATGGGTTTATCCAGCCATCATGTCCATCACTAAGAGTTTGAGGTCTCAGGGGGAAGATGTGTCTATTACCTTGGCCGAGGTTGAAGAGATTAACAACCTCCCCAAGGGCTGAAGGAATGTTCAAGATGTACGCTGAAATGCTGAAGGACGTTGTTGGAGTCCTGTGGCACTCTTCAATCTGTAATGGACCGAGAAAATACCCGTGGTGTGTCAAATCAGGGTTACAGTCTCAATTGTCCCATTGTCTGTCAAACTTTTCAAAAAACATGTTATACACTATCGCATGTTGCTGCTTTAACTGCGTCTACATTTGTTCTAAACACTGACTAAGACTAGCGACTTCTGACAACATATCTTGATTCAAGTCTGGTCCTCTGGACAATTTCTGTTTGTTGAAACTTTTCGTCTTTCGTCCACAAGACTGCATCAGTTAGAGGAGCCGCAAAAAACTCAGTCTTCTAAACAGCACCTTCATATAGTGGTCCAATCGGTTTGATGGTGCTTGGGTGGTTTCTGTAGTCTGCCCTCTCCCCCGTCGACTCATTTGAGGCAGTCGTGGCCAATTTTGAACCATGGCCATGACCATCAAACTGGTTGACCCACTATGTGAAAGTGCTTTTTTGACAACATATATTTTTTTTCCTTTTAAATAGTATTAGTGAAAAATATGTATTTGGTTGTTTCTGGTATAATTAGTTGTTAAAAACTGCTAACATGAACAAAATCTGACACAATTGTCCAGCTTATTCACAGGTGAGCATAAACTATGAAAACACATGGTAATAAAAAAATGTTTACATCCGATATAGCTATTTTAAGACCTTGACATCTACAACACCATCAAAAAGAAAATTATGCAAACACCCTTCCAATTTTGAAATGCACATTACAGTTTGAGCTACTACAGTAATGTTACATTCAGTTCTTGTCAAAACATCTTTGGTAAAAGTTATACACATCAGTTTTGACAGTGTAAAAACTTGCCAATGCAAGTTGAACAGCAAATAATGATATATGTGGCTCCTATCTCACACTGCTACTTCCTGCTAATGTTATTCAGATAGACAGGTCTTCAAATTGAGTGGAGATGGAAAAATTGGCATCCACTCAGTGTGCAAAATTGATGACAGGCATTCAGAATTAACAATGACACACTGTGCTCTATCTCATCACTCCGTCTTTTGCTAAACTTTTACAAATTGCCCACAGGCAAGCCCAGTGTAAACTTTTTGACACTCAGCTAACCTGTTTTGAGAGAGTGGCAATATTGAAACACAAGAGTGGAGAAGAGGGCAGACCAAAGGACAAACAACAGACAATTTCATAAGTATACAGTGAGACGGCGAGGCAGATCCGTCTTTATTTAAAAGCTTGTCTCAAGCAGAGATTGTGTCTGGGAGGGCAGCCCTGAGCTCATGCTGAATAAAGGCTATGGTGTTTGCTCCTCTCCTGGGAGGAGTTGACAAAAGGCAAGTCTTGTTGGAGGTTTAAGGACTAGCAGAAAACCAACTGTACAAGCTGTGCTCTTATCTTTACAGCAACTTTGCTGATGACACAATAAAGGGCTTTTCCCATTTATTTCCTAGTTCAACCGAAATAATTTGTTGCTCTCATGTGACATGCAGATTTGAGCAGACTTTTCAAAACAAAACACATTTTATAGGAAACACTAACATGAATCCTGCCAACACTCAGAGTGGTACTGCATAACTCTTGTTTCCATTATGAGATAACTGCAGAACAAAGGAAGGTGGAGATGCTACATGGCTTGTAAATGTTGTGAAGATGGCAAATCTGACATGCTTGGTTCATAGCTGTTCTAACATAAAATCATACCCTATAAATCTTCATGTTCCACGCACCCAACAAACTATTCACTTTATTTGGAGTCAAACTTGAGCTCTAAACTAGCGATCTCCAAACTGTCCACTTTTAAACCCATAAAATGATCATTATGGGTAATTGTAGCTTCCTTTATTAGTTTTGTTTGTGGTAGTGAGACCTCAGTATCATCATAATGAATAGAAGGTTATGTAACTTGTGTTTATCTATAATGATTGAAGGGCTAATGAGTGTTTTCAGTCCAAAATTAGAAGTGGAGAGTGTATTACAATCCCAAAAAGAGGAGATAATCTCACTCCATCTTTTAAAAAGCTGTCATAAACATAAAACAATAAAAAAAGTTGTGAAGACATCCTTATAAAAAAGCTGAGGGTCAAGTTGGTTGTATTCGTTTTCTTCAGTATTTTGACCAGAGAGGAGCTGAAGACCAATGTCTGGGTTTCTCTTCTAGACCTGTTGTCTCTGTTGACCACATTGTGGATAAGTGGCAGAAAATAGATGGTTTAATGGAAATCCAAGGTTTCATAAACTTTATAAACATACATAAAATGCTTTACTTCATTTGCCTTCATTGCTGAAAGATCTGCTTAGTTTTTATGAGCACAACTTCATAACTTCACATCACACGACGGATGCATTTCCCACCTTAGAATGGCATGCCGGTAGCTAGAGTTCCTGGTGTCTTCAATGACTTTGTTGTGCTTATTTCACACCTGTCTGTCAGACCAGCCTGCTGGTTACCAAGGAGACAAGTTCTGCCAAGGCGCTGGTGGTGACACCACAGCGACTGTGAAAAGGTTGGAGGTTTATTTATTCAGTGGAGAGCAGAGGTGCAGTTACAGTCTTTTACTAACTAATGCTTTGTATAAAAAGCAGGTAACACTTTACAATAAGGTACACCAAATTTGATTAAATATTAGGGAACTCTTCAGGAACGCCTCAGGAACAAGTTAGGAGCTAATGGGTAGTTAACCGGTACTTACTTGGGAACACACATGCCAAGCCTTATTAGGGGACTGCTGGTTTGTTACCACAGAAACATAGGAGAAATTCTCCATTTGGGTTCTGAATAAACCCTGAACCAGTGAGGTCCCAGCTCGTAATTGTCATACATTTGTTTCCTAGTGATTACTGATATTATTGGATTCTTACTCCGATTAGCAATTTAATAATCTTGTACTCCAGTCATCTTAATGTCTGACTATCACTGAGTATCTGACTATCACTTATCACAATTTCTCCTCTGTTTCTGTGGTAACAAACCAGTAGTCCCCTAATAAGGCTTGGATGTGTGTTCTCCAGTAAGTATCGGTTAACTACCCATTACATCCTAATTCGTTCCTCTTTGGTTTCCTTGGTAACTACTCATTAGTTTTTGATTAATTCCTCTTTATTTAAAAGGTAACTAACCAGTAGTCGCCTAATAAGGCTTGGCTGCGTGTTCTCCAGTAAGTATTGGTTAACTACCCATTAGCTCCTGATTCATCCCTGATGCATTCTTTAGTAGTTAATCTTGTGTACCTTATTGTAAATTGTTACCAAAAAACACTTACATTATAGTTCCATTACACACGTAGAAAATGTTTTTTTTTACAGAAATTTCATGTATATTTGCTATAAAGTGGATGTACTAATGAGCTTTATACTTGGATGTTCACTTCAACAATCCCATTGGCCGGAAATACTATAGTAAGGATTTTTGCAGGAAGGAATGAAGGAAGCCAATATGTCCTTTAGTGTTTGCAATAAGATCATGCCACCTTTCTATTTTTTGGCCAAAGATTTCTGTGGATTTCAATTTTAGCCATACAAGAAATATTTGCTTACAGTTTGAATGCACTTGTGGCTTGTGTTGTTGGTCTCTTTACATGATGGTGGAACGAGGGTGTAAAATGTTGACATTTCTTATTATTTTACCAAAAAAGGGTTATACTTGATTCTCTATTTTTAGGTACAAAGGGGCTGCGCTTTCTTCTCTTCAGCTTCTTCCTTCCATGTGTCCAGTGTCTCAACGCGTTATACAAATAAAGAAAAGGAGACTGATTGGAAAGACAACACCATCTTGAAGCACAGAGAATCCAAAAGTCTATCTTTTGCCAATGTACATTTAATGACCACTTTCTGAAAATATTATTAAAATCAATCCGGTGGTTCATGACATTTGAAAAGAGACAGATACACAAACCTTTGTGCACATAAATCCAGACAAAAACTATCATCTGCCACACAGTTCAGCTGCAGATGGCAATAAAAGAAAGCGACTTGATAAATAGTTTTGGACTCATTGGCATTTTCTTTTTAGCATTTTCTTTTATATATTGGGGCAAACAAAAAGAAACACAGCACATTTTCTTGTTTGGAGTTTTTGAAAGATGTAGAAATATTCAAACCTGTTGATAACCGCACACAAATTCTGTCCTTGAGGAGTTCTTTTGCTTTGTGGAAGCAGCAGCAAAGACATTTCTGGCAGAACTTTTTTCTATCCTGGATATTGAAGTTATTATAAGATGTTTTTCATTCCTGAGTAGATAATTGGCTTGGGAAACTGTTATATATGTGTTTAGTTTGTATGTGAGCCAGTGCCTTGGGTTGTGTATATAATCGCACCCTTGAGGATGAAAAGAAATGAAGTTGTGGCTGAGATAAAAAAAGTGAGAACTATATTTCTTTTACATGCAGGATCTATTGTGTTGCAAAGTGCCACATGTCATCAGTAATGGCAGTTGTTTCCTTTAGCTGCAACTTTACCTAATAAAATATAGACATTGTTAGATCACTTTAATCATTTCCATTAGGGTTTTCCAACAGTTCACAGTAAGTTCGGTAACTAAGGCTCTGCTGGAAAAGTGTTTGTGTGTTGGTGCTCTGCAGCAACAGAGGTGTCGGCAACCAGCCGTCAGTCAAGTTGTCATGTCAATCTCATACCCTCATCACAAAGGGTATGACCATCTGTCTGTCTCTGAATCTTTGTTTGTTTTGTGATTTCACATGAGTGGTGACTCCAGTACAATCTACCAAGCTCATCAATCAAATGATAACTCAAGTTCAAGTCTATTTTATTGCCATTTCCATCACGTGTGGTACATGAGGTGGAATGAAATTATGTACACGAGGTCCCAGAAAATTCAGCACTAATTCCAGGAAAAAAAAACATGACAAAGGACATGTTTCCATTAGGAGCTTCCTCCTTACTTTCTTCGTTTACAGAAAATTTGAATAAAAAGAAACAACACACTTTAATCTTATTATTGTATGCAAATCATCAATGTTTAA
>JBBPBX010047860.1:14554-25980 GCA_038048925.1 Garcialebias charrua | reverse complement strand
TCACACATTACCACACAACACAAAGATTTTAACACTGGACTCTGTGTCATCAAACGGGTTATTCACTAAACTCTCAGTCATGTGCTCATTCAGTTTGCACTACTTCTCATATTTGCACTGTTTGTATTACATTACTGCCTATAGTCATACTACTGTTTATATTCACTGTTTACATTAATACTGTTTACATTTATTACTACTGTTTACATTTATTACTACTGTTTACATTTACACTACTTTTATATCTACACTACTGCTGATACATATACAGTATTCTCTGACTAGCCTTATTTAAGGATGCCCAATGTGCCTTATGTGCCTTACTGCATATGCCACTTTGCCTCTATACCAACATCAACTACCTCATACATATACTGTGTACATTAACTCATATGCTGCTTTGCCACTCTTTGCAAATGTCAATGCTAGAACCTTCAGTTTATTTTATAGATACACTTTATATACTTTTTATACTACTATGCAATAACTCAGGACAGTATTACACTTTTATCATTTCATTTTATGCTTATGTCATTAAATGTTTAGTGTTTTAGTGTTGGTGTAACTGTAAGGACAGTGTTACACTTTTACTATTTTATGTTTATTAAATGTTTGTGTTTTAGTGTTTAAATGGTTACTTTTGCACCGAGGGACTGAGAGAGAAATGCAATTTCAATCCTGTTTATGTCCTGTACATATTGCAGTTCTGACAATAAAAGTTGACTTTGAAACCTCACATCTTCCACAAAGTGCTAAGGTGAATCTCTGCCACAGACAGTCCTGCATTTGTAGATTCATCACAGATGAGTGAGGACGTCGCTTTCCTCTGCTGTGACTGACTCTTAAAATGACTGAAAGACACTGAAACTGTCATACAGAAGCAGATCATGGTATTTATGATGCATACCTCTGGTAATTGTAGTTTCTTTTATTATTAAGGTTGTTATGTTATCATTGTTATCAATTTTAACTTTTTAACATTTTTGAATTTGTTTTGCTCATGAATAAACAGTTTTTAAGCAACAACTTATGTGGATATTTTGTGTGTGCTCTATTTAGACCTGTTGTACATATCTGTATTGCGGGTTTGAACCAGATCTGGGCCGCGTTTTGAGATTCGACTTACTCTACTGGGCCGGACCTGGGCCAAATCCGCCTAAAAATGAAATGAGGATGCCGCATCTGGGCCGCATCTGGGCCAAATTTGCCTAAAAACTAAACAAGGATTCCGTATCTGGGCCACATTTGGGCCGAATGCAGTAGTTTTGTAGCACTTCTGGCCCACCTCCGGCCCAGATCCAATCCAGATCCGCAATCCACATCTGGGCCAGTTTTGGCCCGTTGGACAAAAAGACACCGGGCCGGATCCATTTTACAAATGCGGGCCAAATGTTTTCATACATTTGGCCCAGATCCGGCCCACATAACTTTTGCTGTCTGGGGTTTTTGACTTTTCATCTTGAAGCAAGCTTGGTGACTTACTGGGACTTTTGCTGTTCTTTTTCATCCATAATGCAGACTTTTGCACAGTGGAAATGAATAGGGCAGTTGGCCAACTGCTTACATGTAACATGTTTATTCTCTACTGTATTAGTTTACCAAAGATTGTGACAGATGCAGACTTTGACTAACTAAACGTTGGAATCAAAATATTAAACTAACATGCATCACAGATTCTTTTTTTATTTTTTTTTACATTTTTGGGCTCTAGTGGCCTTTATTGTAGAGGGAGAGGGCGAAACGGGTAGAGAGGGGAGAGACACTGCAGAAAGAAGCTCGTCGGGTCTGGGATGCGAACCTGCGACGCCTGCAGAGAGGCCCAGCCTCAGAACATGTGCCGCGTGCTTTATCCCCCACACCAAAGCGGCGGCACACATGTGTCACAGATTCTTAGCAATACAGTAGCCCTTCAATACTTCATGGTTCGACTTTCGCAAACTCGCTCTTTTGCGTTTTTTTTTTTTTCAAACGATTGTCAACTTTAATATTACTGAAGTGATTGGGATGGTACGGGATAAAAAGTTAAGGGAAAAAAAATACTTTGGACAAGTGCCGCCATTTTGTAGTTTTCTTTCAATAAGCCTATACAGTACTGTAACACCAGTCAGAAGAACTACACTACCCAGAAGCCAATAGTACTTTTGGCCGCTGTTTACTACCGAAATGGAGGGAAAGTTTTGCAACGCAAAGTCAGAATTACTGATCTATCTACTTAAACTCACAGAACTGCCAGGAACGTTACAAGTAATCCTGAAGCTCAATTATCCACGCACACGTCAACCTGGAGGGTGCGGTGGGCTTTGGCGCTGCAGGGTATAGGTCTGCCAAACTGGAACAGAGCCCGACCCGAACCGAGCTGTTGTTCTGCAGAGCTGATGAGTAAAATTTTGCAGTACTATACAGTGCATATACGCATGTTGTTAAAGTTAATAATAATAATAATAATAATGAATTCAATTTATAACGCACTTTTCATTAATGAAAATCTCAAAGTGCTAATAAAGTTATGTAGGTTTAAATGTTTAGAACATTGCAAGAGTGTGGGAAGGGTTTATAAAGCCTTAAAACATTTACAAATACTAAAATAAATGTAGCGTTCCTACTTCGTGGATTTTTACCTATCGCAGTGGTGTGTGGAACATTACCCCCACAATAATTGAGGGACTACTGTATATTAATTCAAACCAGTTTGAGTTTTTGTCAGTTTTGTGGGGTCAAAAACATATTTTTAAGTTGTATATAGCGCCCAGCCCACTACATCAATAGACCTGTTGTATTACGGTATATACTCTTTGTATGCTATGTACGTGCTGCTGTTAGACGTAATGTTTTTATGCTATTAGTGCTTAGTGTATTTTTTGTTGATGTTTTGCTTAGTTTGTATCTTATATCCTTTTACTGTTTTTCTTTTACATTTCATTGTTGGATGTAACTGGGACCCTGTGTACATCATTTCGTTCCACCACATGTACCACATGTTTTGCGAATGACAATAAAGAATCTGACTGACTCTCTCTGACTCTTTGTACTATATGAGGATTTGGGGAGTGGTGGTGCAGAGGTTAGAGAAGATGGGCCTGTGACTGGAAAGTTGCAGGTTCTACTCCACAGACTGACAACATCAAAATGTGGGTGGAAAAGGTGAAACACCCACACCTAACCTCCACTCTCATTTGCCCCACTCTGACCCCTTGAGCAAGGCCCTTAGCCCCCACCATCTGCTTCCAGAACAGGTCTCTCTTGAAAATGATTTCTCATGACTTAATGAGACTACCTGTATAAAGGGTTAAAAAAAAATGGGTGTGGAGCAACACATACAGAATGAAACTATCTTTCCTTGAATGAATGCATATTGCCTGCCTCCTTTGATGATGAAGATTTAAATATAGATTTTGCACAATCTGTCAGGACTTAAGTTGCGTATTGAAGATGACATGGTTATTTCCATACCAACCTATAGTCCAGTATCTGTAAAACTGACTCAGCTATGGTCCGTTTTGTCTTTGCCAAGGTTGATTATCTACAGCAGCCATTTTACATCAAGTTGACTCTAAAAGTTAGGTAGATTTATTGCATCTGGAAAGTATTCACAGCGCTTCACTTTTTCACATTTTGTTATGTTAAACCCTTATTCCAAACTGTATTAAATTAATATCTTTCCTCAAAATTCTACACACAATACTCCATTATGACAACAATGTGAGAAAAAAAGATTTGTTGAGATTTATTGCAAATTTATTAAAAATAGAAAACTAATAAATCACATTTACGTAAGTATTCACAGCCTTTATCACAAAGCTCTAAATTGAGCTCAGATCCAGACTGTTTCATGCACTGATTATTTTTGAGATTTTTCTACAACTTAGATGGAATCCACCTGTGGTAAATTCAGTTGAATGTAGTTGATTTTGGAAGGCACACACGTGGCCTGTCTATATAAGGTCCCACGACAGTGCATGTCATAGCGCAAACACCAAGCATGATGTCAAAGGAATTGTCTTTAGACCTCCGAGACAGGATTGTGTTAAGGCACAAATCTGGGGAAGGATACATACATTATTTGTTGCTTTGATGTCTCAGTGAGCACAGTGGCCTCCATCATTCATATACTGTATGGAAGATGTTTGGAAACACAAGGACTTTCGTTTAAACTGGGCAATCAGGGGAGAAGGTTCTTAGTCAGGGAGGTGACCAAGAACCCAATGATCACTCTGTCAGAACTCCATCATTCCTCCGTAGAAAGTGGAGAATCTTCCTGAAAAACAACTATCTCTGCAGAAATTACCAATCAGATCTGTATGGTAGAGTGGCCACTCCTTAATAAAAGGCATATGGCAGTCTGTCTGGAGTTTGCCAAAAGGTACCTCAGTGCAGACTGAACTTGGCAAAAGGGTCTTCTCTTACTCCACTGCTGTAACATGGAACACCTTGCAAAAAGATCTTACGCTCTTTGATTCTCTAAGGGATTTTAAACAAATGCAAATTTCATGGCAAAAAAAAAAACACAACGCAGTCATGTTCCTGTTTTTAGTATTTTACTCCGCTTTATAATGTAGCTGTTTTTGCTGTTTTTATTTTGTTTTTTATATAACTTCTTCTATTTACTTTTCATTTTATATGCTTTTTATATGCCTGTCTATTGTTGTCTGTACCTCATCTGTGTTCTTTATTTAAAACAAGTCTCTCTTGTAAATGAGTCCTCGTGGCTCAATGAGACAAACTGTATAAATAAGGGTTCCAGCCATCCATTAGTTTTACCCGGTTTAAAGAAAAAATACCTGAAGGACTCTCAGACCATGCGAAACACAATTCTCTGGTCTGATGAGACAAAGGTTGAACTCTTTGGTGTGAGTTCCAGGCGTCAATTTTGGAGGAAACCAGGCATCGCTCATCATCAGGCCAATACCATTCCCACAGTGAAGCATGGTGGTGGCAGCATCATGCTATGGGGAAGTTTTTCAGCAGCAGAAGCTCGCAGACTAGTCAGGATAGAAGGAAATATGAATTCAGCAATGTATAGAAACCTCCTGCATGAGAACCTGCTCCAGTTCGCTCTTGACCTAATTCTGAGTTGACGGTTCATTTTTCAGCAGGAGAACAACCCAAAGCACATGGCCGAGATTTCAAAGGAGTGGCTTCAGGACCACTCTGTGAATGTTCTGGAGTAGCCAAGCCAAAGTCCAGACATGAATACGATTGAAAATCTCTTTAGATATCAGAAAATGTCTGTGCACAGACGTCTCCCATCCAACCCGATGGAGCTTGAGAAGTACTGCAAAGAAGAATGGGAAAAAAACTGCTTAAAGATAGGTGTGCAAAGGTTGTGGCGTTCAAAAAGACTTGAGGCTGTAATTGTTGCCAAAGGTAGATCAACAAAGTATTAAGCAAAGTAGGGATGCACGATATTATCAGCATGGTATCATTATCAGCCAATATTAATGTAAAATTTCAATATCGGGCATCGACCATTCGATTAAAATAACTCACCAATATAAAAGGCGCTGCTTTTGCCTGCAGCGTCAACACAACGTGATGACGTTGCAACGGCAGCGCAACACGATGATGTCACTTGCGCCATACCTGAATTCAAAATGTCGGTGGTGTGGAAGTTTTATTTTTCATTGTTGAGGATGTCAGATTCCGAAGATTTATGGACTACGTTGAGCTTCGCTACATCGTCCGCAGTCTGAGATATTTTCCGACATAAAGTTACCCGAGTTACCAGCCGCCATTTCCGACATCTTTGAGAAGCTAATAGTCAATAGCACGACTTGTTAGGGGAGTTTTACCACAGACATTTGGATGTCGTGTTAGCCCCGTTAGCATGATTAGTCTTACGGCACAATGAACAGACAAAAATTTTGAACTTAAAAAGTCTGTCCTTCATGCACAGGAGTGCAGAGGATCCACACTGCAGATAGGAACCTGGAACAAGCCTCCACAAGTGAGACAGCATCGCAGGTGACTATTGCTAATAAATAACATTTAACACTTTTCATTTAATATCAGTTAAAGTGCTATGTATATCATATGGCTGTTACTGAACATATGTCACCAGCTCTTACAGCTGTTGCACAATTTTTGTAGCAAATAAGCCTAAATAAGAGGGCTATGTTCTGACAATGGAACATGTATAAAATATCGGTATTGGCATCGCTTATCGACCAAATAAGTTTTAACATATCAGTATATTGGCCAAAAATCCAATACCGTGCATCGCAAAAGCAAAGGCTATGAATACTCAAGTAAATGTGATTTCTTAGATTTCTATTTTTAATAAATTTGCAAAATTCTCCAAATATTTTTCACATTGTCATAATACTGTATTGTGTAGAATTTTGATGAAATATATTAATGTATTACAATTTGGAATAAGGCTTAATTTGTTATGTAACATTAAAAAAATGTGGAAATAGTGATGCACTGTGAATGCATGTTAGACTCATGAATAAATAAAAATAAAATAAAAAAATAAACACTGCAAAATATCACATCATGCTGATGCTGATCTGTTTTCTTGTTGCTGTGTTCATCTGTGTTCATCTGTGACCATCTGCTCATACAAACTCATGTTCGTGCTGCTGTTTATTTCCACTATATTAGGCTTAGTGTATTACTAGTTGATGTTTTTCTTAGTTAATTCTAGATGTTATTACTGTTTTTCTCTTGCATTTGTTGTTGGATGTAACTGGGACCCCGTGTACATAATCTCGTTTTCATCACATGTACCACATGCGGTGCAAATGACAATAAAGACTCTCTGACTCTCTGACTCTGACTATGAATACTTTCCAGATTCATGGTATATAACCAGTGAGATTAATCAGCATCCAGTTATTCATAGGATATTTTCTTAACAGTCTTACAGACAAGCAGGCACATGCAGGCAATTACATAATTGTATGTCTTTCCTGGCAGCAGATGTTAACACTAGAACAATAAAGAGAGTCATGGATTTATGGTTGCTTCTACCTTGCTTCGTGGCATGAAATCACAACAACGGGGGGTTGGCTTTAATCCCCGCCCCTCCCCTTGTCCATTCAGGAATCACACTGAAGTAATCTAAGCCATGGCTTAATCTATTTTCTGAAAGTGACACGTTTGTCTCAAGGTCAACAAGAATATGGTTTGTTAAATTTTCCTGATCTTTTAGTCGCAGATTTTAGCTGCTTGTCAAAATGTTGTTTGTAACAGATGACAAAAACAAGATACCTGGTCAAGCTGTGTGTTAGTTTGAGAGACTAATTCATGATTAAAGGAATTTATTTAATTACCTTTTGGTATGTCAGACTGTTTCAGTGCTGCCTGTACGTCTTGTTCCTCCTTTTGTCCAGAATTAAATTACCGTGTTCACCAAGTTTCCTCCATCAGGAGGTGTGGCAAATGTCTGTCTAAAATGCACACACACAACACAAATAGAACAGATAAAAAGGTGCAAAGAAATGAAAGGTAGGTGTGTTGCGTTGGAAAGGTGAGAACAAAAGGTGTTCTCTGAGGTCACGCACCTCAATGAGAGTCAGAAAAAAAGACGTCAGACCTCTGCTCTGATGTCATTTGATAATTTGCTCCCCGTCATGAAACAAGTCACACATCTTTATCATGTCACTTCTGGTAAAAACATAAATGATGTGGAAACCTCTAGCTCTTGCCAAGAAGAGGCAATGAGATTATATATTTTTATTTTTTAAAGAGTTGTCTACTCTCCTGACATCTGGATATCAGTAGAGTAATGAGTTAGATGACAGCTTGTCTTATCACATCACAAAGGTCAGGTAGTGGAGGGACTTGCTCCTTTGAGCAGATCTTTGTGTCTCTTTGATCTATTATATCTTCAGACAATTGCATCTACAGTCTCTACCAGTGCTATACTGGCCTATGGCTGTTTATTGAGTCATGCTCTTTGACTTTTCCAGTGCTTTTAACACTATAAGACCTGCTCTACTCTCCGGTAAGCTCCTGGACATGCAGGTGAAGGACTCGTACTTGGAGTTGGGACTACCTTAAAGGGATTGTGACATGATTTTTTTACTATTCATAAAATTGCTCAAAATATATATATTTTATCATTTAAATACGTTTGTTTTTGCAAACAAAATGATAAATCACTTTAATATTGCTTTAAAAGTGATTTTGAACTTCAAGCCGTGTTTAATTTAAAATTTCGTGTTTCCACGAACCAAATTAAGGACCATGGGAGACAGGGCATTCTGTGTGGCTGCCCCCCGCCTATGGAACTCCCTTCCTGACTGCCTGAGAGCTCCACAGTCACTGGTTGACTTTAAAAGCGGTTTAAAGACTTTTCTTTTTAAGCAAGCCTATTCTGCCCCCGCATGATTTTATCTTTGATCTTGGTTGATAGTATTATTGATTTTACTTGATTTTATCACTTGTTTTATTTATTTATTTATTTATTTTTTAAGCAGGCCTATTCTGCCTCCACATGATTCTGTTTTTAATCTTAGTTAATACCATTATTGATTTTATTTGATTTTATCACTTGTTTTTATTGTTGTAGCACTTTGAGATTTTTATTAATGAAAAGTGCGGTATAAATTGAATTTATTATTATTATTATTATTATTAATCATGGGAAATCCCATTACACGCGAACGCACCATCTGTGATGTCACACCGGGCAGAGCTCTGGGCTTGTCACAGTGCGCAGGTATGAGCAGCTCGACATGAAGGAAGTCTGATACAGCATCAGACCTAAATTAGATCCTGTTGTTTCTTGTTCCATCACCCAAACTATTTTCTGCTTCCCAAAATGAAGACAAATAGCTCAAATCTTCACATAGATTGCTAAATTCGTCCAGTTTTAAATTGTCCGCTATTAAAGACACCACAGCCCTCTGCCCAGTGTGACATCACATATGGTGCGTTCGAGTGTAATCGGATTTCCCATGATTAAACACGGCTTGAAGTTCAAAATCACTTTTAAAGCAAAATTAAAGTGATTTATCATTTTGTTTGCAAAAACAAACATATTTAAATGATAATATATATATATTTTGAGCAATTTTATGAATAGTAAAAAAATCCTGTCACAATCCCTTTAAAGGTCGACCATGGTATGTGAGGCTGCAGAACACCACCTCGGACACCATGAGCAGCACAGGGGCTCCTCAGGGGATGGTCCTCTCACCGTTTCTGTTCACCCTCTACACCTCAGACTTCAGGTACAACTCACAATCCTGCCATCTACACAAGTTCTCGGATGACTCTGCCACTGTGGGCTGCATCACTGGTGACCAGGAAGCTGAATCCAGAGGTGTGGTGGACAGAACCACCCACAACTCAACGTTGGAAAAACTAAAGAACTGCAGATGGACTACAGGAAGAAGAATACTCCCCACAACCCTATCAACATCAAGGGTACTAAGGTGGACACTGTGGACTGCTACAAGTACCTGGGGTCCACCTAGACAATAAACTGGACTAGACAGCTAACACCAACACCCTCTAAAAGAAAGGTCAGAGTGGCCTTTTTCTTCTGAGGAGACTCAGGTCCTTTAACGTCTGCAGGAGCATACTGTAGATGTTTTACCACTCGGTGGTCTCCAGCGTCTTCTTCTACGTTGTGGTGTGCTGGGGCAGCAGGGTAAAGAGAACCAACAGACTCGATAAACTCATCAAGAGAGATGATTTTGTTCTGGGAGTGGAACTGCAGTCTTTGACAGAGGATGCTGAGGAAACACCTCCAGATCCTGAACAACAAGTCCCCCTGCATGACCCTGGACTCTTACCGCAGCACCTTCAGTCGTAGACTGAGACCACCGAGGTGCTCCACAGAACAACACAGGAAGTCCTTCCCCCCCTGTGGCTTCAAACTTTTCAACTCCTCCCCCTTTCTACACACAGGACAAAAAAATTACTCCTGCACTATAATAAACACTTTAATGTTTCTGTCCACACCTGACCTGTTTTGGACCTTAATTGTAGGGCATGCATCAGGGTTAATTGTTGGTATTTTATATTCTGTTTTTTATTTTATTTATTATTATCTGTTTTATTTTATTTTATTTCTTATGTGATTTCTTGTGTATGTTCCTTTGTATTGAAAGTCTGTTGGATCAATAAAATTCTATCTTATCATATACACAGTGAGAGAGAGAGTTTCAGTCATAATAATGTATATTACTGCGATTTATGCAAAAAGTCCTGCACTTTTTTTACTGCGTTGTGGAGGGACAGCATTGTCTGTGGTATTTAAACTTGACAGCCATACATGGACGTTGTTTCTCTTTTCTTTTTTTATTCAATTCCATTATAAAACACAAAGACAATTAAAAAAAAATTTAATAACAAACTTAAAATGAAAGGAACCAGAATAAGAAAAATGTCATCATATCTACATTCTTAACAAAATCAATGCAAACTATCAATTCAAACATAATCATCCATCATCAAATAACAATCATCCATATATAATACAGCAAAATACATAACTCATCAAAATTTGCCAGTTAGAATTCATTAGATATTAATAAACTTATATGTATATTTTCAACTAAATAGTTTTAATCTTTAATTCTTGCACTTTCTTGTGGTAACAATGCTTATGATTTAATCAGTGACAGTAGAGAGGACAGTTGTCATCATGCATATTTCCTGATAAAAGTGTAGTAATTGAGTTTGATATTATGTGAAATACAGTATATTATTAATAAGTGCACACGTATACAGGTAGTCCCCGACTTACAAGCGCTCTGACCTACGAGCGTCCGGACTTACGAGCTCCATGTTTATGAACTAATATGAATGTTTTTGATGAAAAACGAGTGTTCGTAGTAGCGCTAGCATAAATGTTCCAACTTACGAGCGAAAATCCGGACTTACGAGAACACGTGCTTCGTGTTCCAACTTACGAATTTTCGTGTTACGAGCAACTCGCAGGAACGGAACTCGCTCGTAAGTCGGGGACTACCTGTAAGTGGACTTTAACACTCTTGTGCAGCTAAAATGTGTTTCTCTCATTTGGGGTGTATAACTACAAAAAGGAAAACTCAAATACATAAAAGTGATATTTATGTTGCAATATTTGTTATAGCTGTTGTGTTGTTCCTTGAAGTCTTAGCAGCCACTCCTTCCCAGGAAACCTTGCACATGTCCCCGGTCTGAGAGAGAACTGGTGAAGCAGAGACTGCCTGAACGTGAAACACTTCTCATGAGCTTGGACCAGGCGTTTGAGTTGCGCTTTGAGGACTTTTAGAAAAGTGGAGGTGACATGGAGCTGTTTGCCGAGCCCTTCAATGAAAGTGTGGACTCAGTGCCCAATCACATTCAGATGAGTTTCAGTGCGATTCTGAGCTAAAGAATAAATTCATGTCACTACACCTCAAAGATTTCTAAACACGTCTCATCAGAAAGGTACCCAAGTATTGGGAAACATGCACAGGTGATGCTATCTTTGTTTGGAAGCACTT
>JBBPBX010047860.1:0-14035 GCA_038048925.1 Garcialebias charrua | reverse complement strand
TCTGTTTCCTTCACCAACATGTCCATTCAGGTCTGCTCCAATCACCACTCTTTCCTCCCTGGGAATACTCTCTATCACTTCATCCAAATCTTTCCAAAATTTATCTTTCTCCTCCCCATCACATCCAACCTGTGGAGCATAACCACTGACTATGTTTAGCATCAGACCTTCTACTTCTACCTTCAGACACATCACCCTATCTGACACTCTCTTCACCTCTACTACATTCTTTGCCAACTCCTCCTTCAGGACCACCCCTACTCCATTTCTCTTTCTATCCACACCATGGTAAAACAGTTTGAACCCTGCTCCAATACTGCGAGCCTTGCTGCCCTTCCACTTGGTCTCTTGGACACATAAAACATCTACCTTTCTTCTCTGCATCACCTGTCAGCCAGCTCTCTACCGTTGCCTGTCATTGTCCCCACATTTAGAGTTGCAACCCTCACGCCAAAAATACACTACTTGCGGCTCCGCCCCGCTCCGCAGGTCGCAACTGTGCGAGTCCAATTTCCACTTCCTCCGCTCAGCTCAGGTCCGCATGGATGCGCCGCTCCGAGACGCATGCGCGGGAATTGCGAGATCGCGCGATAAATCAAGTGATAAATAAGTAAGTCAGAACAAAACAATTCATTCGGTGGAAGAAGGAGAACAACAGTAGAGACTGCTGCCTTGATCTTCTCTCGTAAATGAGCGACAGGACATGGTTTGAGCAACAGGAAGTGATGTATTACATTTCAGAAAAAAATTATTTATTTATTTATTTCTTGTATTGCGTTTGTAGGCGTAGTCATAAATTACTTATATATTAAGTTACTGAAAATAAGGAAACAACTGAGGATGCATCTCCTTCAGACATGCATTCTTTGGAAAAGCAGGTGGTTTCCTTTCTTCAAGAAAAAAAGATTGATGTCACTCATGAGGACATTTCACTGTGTCACACCATTCCTAACAAAACAGATAAAAACAAACCAGTAATTGTTGTTCGCTTTGTCAGCAGGAAAGCAAGAAATGGTGTAATTATGCAGGCAAAAAATCTGAAAGGAACAAAAGTTTATATAAATGAACACTTAACAAAGAGAAATGGACATTTAGCTCATGAAGCAAGGCTGTTAAAAAAACAAAACAGAATTGCTTCCACATGGACACGAAACGGGAAGATTTGGATCAAGACTAAAGATGGGTCGCAGGCCAAAATGGTTAACGAGCTGAAGGATCTGGACAAATTTAGATGAGTATGTACATTAACGAAAATCGTATTATGAAATATCTTATTACATTAGATTAATTAAATAATATTCTGAGGAGTTTGTGCATCATTTTATGATGACGAACGAAGAATCTGAACCCAAAATATATAATGTTGAAGATATTACTGATACAAATTTTTTTCCAGTTATTAAAGGTACTGAATATTTTACAGTAGAACAGCTCAATGAAATTAATACTGAAAATGGAGCACTCTCTATAATTCATATAAACTGCAGAAGTATCAATGCAAATTTATCTTCAATACAAGACTATCTAAACACATTTAATAAATCCTTTTCAATAGTAGCAATTAGGGATGTGCCGATCAGGTTTTTTAAAACCGATACCGATACCGATCACCTATGTGTGACGATCACCGATACCGATCACAATTACCGATTGCCTATATGTGAGCCGATCACATAAACCGATCACCGATCAAATGGCTTACCTGTAATTTATGAGTGCTGCTTCTGGCTACAAGATCTGAAAACTTTTCAGATCTTGTAGCCAGAAGCAGCACTCATGTTATTTTCAGAACCATAAAATCACCATAATTCAGACAAAAACATATTTTTACTAATTTATTTCAGAGAACAAAGTAAATAAAAGTAATTATCAACTGCATTATCAAAGAAAAATGTTTACCTTACTAACTTTCAATAAAAAAAAAGGTTTTTTATTGTTTAAAAAAAAAAACACATCTATTACTTCATATAAAAAACTAAAATACCCCATTTGCTACTTAAAGCTGCACTGTTGGCTGTTTTTACAAATGGCTTTATAAATACGTAAAGTATCATTATTATTATTTTTAAATAATTTCGTGCTTTTTTGAACAACTTCCTGCGGGAACCAGGTGGCGGTAATGCGCTTAATATGAGTTCGCCAACCGCCATTCAACTCTATAGAAGAAGAAGAAGAACCAGGAAATACCGCCTCCGCCATTTTACATTCATTAGTTCCACACTCGGCACTCGGCTTTTGGAGGACTGTTTCTCCCATAAGAGGATGCCTCATACGGATAAATTAACTGGAAACACTCCCTGAACTCTGTGAATGTCTCAGGACTGGAGCAGCAGCCGCGATCGCTCCGCCGAGCGCTCCTACAGCACCGCGCGAGACCAGCAGCTCATGGTATGAGCTAAGGCTAACATGCTAAACCGGACCCCAGCACCGGAGCTGCCGCAGACAGCCGGCTTTGTGCGATCAGAGGTTCCTGGAGCTCGCCTCGATGTCGGACTGGAAGCAGAAGATATCGGGGGACACCCAGCTAACTTGGAATAACAAAGCCGACAGCCTTTTTGAAGCCGCAGCTAAACTGGACTGCCCGTAACTGCGCAGCGGAGCGGACTCGGTGGGGCTACTCGGTGGGGCTACATGCTAACAGTTGTTGCTTATGGCGGCGCTGGCAGACGGCTTTTGGTAAGTTATTAAAACGTATTAAAACATTTTAATGACGAATTAGGTTTGTTGTGTTGAAGGACTTCGTTGAAATTCCTCCACGAGGTACTTTTTCGTCGCACGTTTTGCAGTTAGCAAACTTCGCATCACAGGCTCTGTGATCGGTAATTGAAGGCAAAAGCCGATCACATCCGCTTTAATGATTATCGGTGCCGATTGATCGGTTATCGATCGATCGGCACATCCCTAGTAGCAATGTCAGAAACATGGTTAAATGATGGTAATTCACAGTCACACACTGCGTATATTGAAGGGTACAAATTGTATCACACGAATAGAAAAAATAAAAAAGGTGGAGGAGTAGCTCTGTTTGTAAAAAATGAAATTACATGTAGATTAAATAATGAAATGTCTATGGCTATAGATAATGTAATGGAAATGATAACTATAGAAATAATTAATATGAAAAACAAGAATATAACAATAAGTTGTATATATAGAACACCTGGTTCAAGAATAGAAATTTTCACTGATAAAATGTTGGAAATTTTGGTTAAAAGCTGTAAAAAAAAAGTTTTTTGTGCGGAGATTTCAACATTGACCTGGGGACAGGGGCTGACTCAAATGACGTCAGTACTTTCATGGATTCAATGTGCAGTTTGAGTTTTTTTCCTTTGATTACTAAGCCAACAAGAATCACATCACACAGTGCTACAATAATTGATAACATTTTCAATAATATTATGGATGGTGAAATGACAAGTGGTATCTTGATGAATGATTTGAGTGATCATTTACCAATTTTCACAATTTACAAAAATGATGAAATTCCCATAAAGAAAATTATAAAACAGAAAAAAATCATAAACGCATCTAAAAAAAACTTAGACAAATTCAAAGATGACTTAGATAAACAAAATTGGGATGATGTATATGTAGATGATGTGAATCTGTCTTACGAAAAATTTATGAATGTTCTGGAAGCTTTGTATAAAAAAATTGTGTGAAAATAATTAATGTTAAGATAAATACCATTGAGCAACCATGGATGACTAACGGACTGAGAAATGCATGTAAAAAAAAGAACTATCTATACTCGTGTTTTTTGAAGACAAGATCAATTGATGCTGAAAACAAATATAAAGTGTACAAAAATAAATTAACAGGTATTATAAGAAAACATAAAAAAGAATATTATAGTGAATTACTACATAAATGTGGTGGTGATATGAGGGCAACGTGGAGAATAATGAATAATGTTCTTAAAAAACATAATAAGGTTAGTGTGGATCTTTCTCAACACTATGTTGTAAATAATAAGGAAATCTACGATCGTCAGGAAATTGTGAATGGATTTAACAATTACTTTGTAAATGTTGGACCAAACCTCTCTGCTTCAATACCGAAAGTGGGGAAAAATGTAAATGACTTGATTGAGAATTGTGTGAACAGTATGGTTCTAATGGAACTGATAAGGATGAAATAATGAATGTAGTTAAAAAATGTACTGACAAAAAATCCAAAGACTGTGAAGAAATGGATATGATGGTGGTGAAGGAAATAATGAGTCATGTTATCGATCCCTTTACATATATATGCAATTTGTCATTTTCAACTGGAGTGTTTCCTAACAGAATGAAGATAGCTAAAGTAGTTCCTCTATTCAAAAATGGTGATAAATGTATATTCAATAATTATAGACCTATATCCTTGTTGCCTCAATTTTCAAAGATTTTAGAAAAATTATTCGTGTACAGACTTGACCAATTCTTGGGTAAATACAATATTCTAAGTAACAGCCAATATGGATTTAGATCAAACAATTCAACATCCATGGCTCTTATGGAGTTTATGGAACAAGTTACTACGGCTGTAGATCAAAAACAACATTGCATGAGTATATTTGTTGATCTAAAAAAAGCATTTGACACCATTGATCATTCCATTTTACTTGACAAATTAAAACAATATGGTGTTAGAGGTCCTGCATTGCAATGGATATTTAGCTATCTGAAAGATAGAAAGCAGTTCGTTCAAATAGAAGATGTAAGATCTACTTTAGGAAATGTTTTATGTGGAGTACCACAAGGCTCTGTACTTGGACCTAAGTTATTTATTTTATATGTAAATGATTTAATGAAGGTGTCCGATGTCCTTAAATGTGTTCTTTTTGCTGACGACACTACTTTCTTTTGTGCGGGCAAAGATTTGGAAGAATTGTTTGAGTTGGTAAATATTGAATTTGTTAAATTACAAACTTGGTTTAAATTAAATAAGTTATCTTTGAACCTAGACAAAACTAATTATATGATTTTTAGTAAGAAAAAAATAACTGTTGATGTTCCTTTTAAGATTGATGGCTCTGAAATATGTAGGGTAAGCGAAGTGAAGTTTTTGGGTGTAATTATTGATGATAAGTTGTCATGGAAACATCACATAAATTCTGTAAAAACTAAACTATCAAGATCTATTGCAGTGTTGTATAGAGTTAAAGATTTATTAAATGACAAAGCAATGTATTTGCTGTACAATGCAATAATAATCCCGCATTTAATTTATTGCGTTGAGGTTTGGGGTACAGCGTGCAAAACTATAACCAAGCCCATTTTTATTTTACAGAAAAGAGCAATAAGGATCATCACCAGAAAGCATTATTACCATCCATCAAATGTATTGTTTAGAAAATGTAAATCACTGAAATTTTATGATCTGGTTGACTACAATACTCTCTTAATATTGTACAAGGCACAAAACTTCACATTACCCTCAAATATCCAAAGCCAAAACATAGTACTAGTTTAAAGAGTAGGTCTACTTTAATTTATGGAATAGGTCTATGGAATGGTTTAGAAAACGATATAAAAGTTGCAAAAACAATGACTTTGTTTAAAAAAAATGAATACATTTAGGTTTCTGGAAAAATATGTATAAATTGGTTGTTTCAAATTTTATGAATGGTAAAATATGTGGATGAGTTATTGTGTAATTTTTTGTTTTGAACATTGTTGTTTGAATTGATTGTTTGAATTAATTTTGTTAAAAAAGGGGCAGACATAATAAGATTTTATCTTCTTCTGCTTCCTTTCATTTCATGTAGTGCTTAAATTTTTATTTACGTGCAATTGTAAATAGTTTTTTTTTGTGTATGCTTTTAAATTTTGAATTTGAAATGAATAAAGAATCTAAAATAAATATTAAAAAAAATGATAGTTTGACAGCATTTTTGTACAAATAAATCCGTATAGAGCTAGGATTAGTCCGCCCGTGGTGATTTTATTTTGTAAAAACGGATGTTGTGCTCGTTCCTTTTCCTGTTGGTGCGACGTAATCTTCAAAAGTTGACTCCGGCACAGCTCCGTCATCCGGCAGAAATAGAAAAATTTCTAATTTTGACGGACTGCCGTCCGCTCTCCGCTGCTCGCCGCCGCCGTGTGGAGCCAGTGTAAATTCTGTCATTGATTATAATGGGTGCGTATTTGCTGCGGAGCTCGGACCGGAGCGGGGCGGAGCCGTAACGCGTGTAGTGTATTTTTGGCGTCAGTCCTACATTCTTCACTTTCCTCCTCTCCCTCTGTCTCCTGACACGTTTCCCTCCTCGGGGTCTTTGTTGCTGCACTGTGATATTTAAATGCTGATGTTTATAACTGGTTGGTTAAATCTGTTCTAGTTCTTAAATCTATGTTTAAGTTTGTGTTTATTTGAATTTTGCAATACTAAGTATTGGCATTTTTGTTTATTTTATTTACAGTTATCCGGCATGTTCGTTTGAAAACACTCGGCAATAAAAGGCAATAACAACAACGATCTTATGTTCTTTGCAACAAGAAAAGAAGAAGACGAAGAAGAAGATAAGAAAGAAAGGTATCGTGCTGTACTTTTAGACTACAAGTTACTTTTCTGTAACATTTACAGTAATTTCATCTTCTTGAGTTCGTTTCATTCATACTGGTTTAAGGAAACTTTAGCTAAGAGAGATGAGGAGACAGCAGGCTAAACAACGAGACGAAGTGGCTACGGAAAACATGTTGGAGTTTCTGGAAACAACAGTCACAGATAATAAAAAGGAACAATGTAATTTAAAGGACAAACTGCAACACAACGAAACCCAAGATGCTGCTTTCAACCCAGAAGTTCTGCTTCACAGATTAGGGTTGTATCTAAACATTCCTGCTTTTCAGTGTGATTTTTTTATTTTTTATTAATCCAAATTTTGACAATCGTACAGAAATATAATACAGAACATAGTCTATTACAAGAAACATAAATAAAACAAAAAGCAACAATTAAACAGTGATATATGTAACAGTATAATAAACAATAGTGGTCTGATTATGAGACCTACAATTTTGTAAAAATAGTTCTTGTTTTTCTAAGCTTCTGATTATTTAAAGTAAGCTTTTCAATAGATGCAATGTATGTTTTTAAGTCAGATTCTTCAAAATTATTCCATGAGGGGCTTTTTTCACTCCATTTCATCTTGTGGACATAATATTTTGCTAAAATTACAATAAGATTAACTAAATATATCTCTTCTGAAGAGAAGGTTGAATTGTTGAAAATGAGCAAGATTTGTAATTTAGACAAAACAATATTTTTTCTAACTTTTGTTGTCAGGAAACGTTGTACATCTGACCAAAATAATACAACATGAGGACATTCTACAAACAAGTGTTCAATACTTTCACCTTCATTCTGACAAAAAGAACAGTTGTTACTAACACCAGAAAAGAATCGACAAATATTATCTTTAAATGGGTAATATCTGTGTATAACATTGAATAAGAATTCTTTGATCTTATTGTTGAGTATATATTTATGAGGTAAAAATTTCATTCCATATTTTTTTGCTTAAATTATTCCATCTATATTTACATATGGGAACTGATAAAGCCTCTAAATGAGTTCTGATAAATCCGTTTGTAAATTCCTTATACAGGTTGTCCCCGACTTATGACGGCCTCGATTTACGACGTTCCGGACTTACGAACGTGCTTACGAACAGTACTGTTGTACAGTAAATACAACACTGGTATGTGTTTTTAGATGAAAGTGTGTTAGCTAATCGTTTGTAAATAAAGTTCTGTGCATGTTTATGAACCAGTATGTATGCTTGTTCAGTCTCATGTTGATGAACGGGTGTGCAGCGCAGCGTTGGCATACATTTTCCGACTTACAACCAACAATCTGGACTTACGAACGCCACATGTAATGCGTTCCGACTTACGAATTTTCGGGTTACGAACGGTGCGTAGGAACGAAACTCATTCGTAAGTCGGGGACAACCTGTACATTATACTAGTTCCTTCATTCGAAATTGAATCCAGTAAGTACACCTTATGAAGATGTATGTTTTGCGCTAATGACTGTAAACTTATCAGAATAGACTTCATGACGATATCAAATTCAATCCGAGGAATATCTACAGGTATGTTATTGTGACTTAAAAACAGTTCATAATTATACCGCTCACCATTACTGTCGAGTAATTGGTTTGCCAAATTAATATTGTTTTCAACCCAATTATGTAAATATAACGATTTATTTTTCATGCAGTATATAAGTATTGTTCCAAATGCTGCAATTATGTGGAGAGTAATTGTGTTTGTGCAATTATGTGGAGAGTAATTGTGTTTGTGTAAAAGAGCCCAACAGAGAAGAGCCTGCTGATGAAATTTATTTAATTTTACTGGAAGTTTTCCAACTGCAAAAGGACAACACAATAAAAAAAATTGAATCCCCCTAATTTGAATTGGGAAAACATTCCACATTGAATTTTGATTATTTTTTTTTTGAAATCGTTTAATCCAGTTATTTTTTATAATCTGATTAAAGATAGAAAAAGTTAAAACATTTAGACCTCCTTCTGCTAATGAATTTGAAAGAACAGATTTTTTAATTTTATGTGCCTTATTTTTCCATATAAAGTTGAACAAAATCTTATCAAGGCCAGAGCATAGAGATGTACTGACCTTTAAAGAAGAAAAAAACATGATGCTCTAGTCTAGACATTCCTTCTGCTTTGCTTAATAAAACTACCATAAATGGTTAAATCCCTAGCTAAACAACTATTAAATTTCTTTTTAATGGCTTCATGAACAGATGTAAAATTATTTCCCATGTTAGAGTGTTATTTAGAAATATTAATTCCAAGATATTTAACAGTATCTCTTATAGGGATATTGCAAATTTCAGTATTATCAGTTGTAAATAAGTGCAAAATTTTAGATTCAGTTTCAAACCTGAAATATTAGAGAGTTTAGATTTAACAGATAAAGCTACAGGAACTTCACCTGAATTAAAAAAAAATAATGTATTGTCAGCAAGTTGTGAAATTTTAAGTTCTTGATCAAATCTTTTAATTCCTTCAAAAGAGCTTTGTCTTATGAAATAATTTAAAATTTGACCTACAAGCAGAAATATGTAAGGTGAAGCCGGGCAGCCCTGACGAACCCCTCTACCAATATTAAACCGACCAGATGTACCATATAAAAGTTTTACAGAACTATTATTATCTCTATAAAGTGTTTTAAAGGCTTTAATAAAAGAGTTACCAAAGTTCAAAAAAGACAATGTATCAAAAATAAAATTATGACTAACCAAATCAAAAGCCTTTTGATAATCTAAAAAGAGAATGATTGGTTTACCAGGTATGAGATCTCTATAATCAAACACATCTAGTACTAATCTAATATTGGTCGCTCGGTGGAAATCTTGCCCTTCCCTTTCCTGGTGTTGGAGGAGGAGGAACGGAGGGTCCAGCTCCACGAAGGCCACATAACGTTGGAGTCCAGTTCGCCTTTCTTCCCAGTTTCGCTCGTCGTCTCGGGATGGACATCCGGAGAAGATGAGGAGGAACCGTTTCTTCTTCCTGTTCCCCAGCCTCACCGCCGCTGTCGGAAAGGCAGAAGAGGGACCCGAAAGCGGTCCACTACACCTCCGAGATGTCCAGCTGTGCCTGCTCGGTCCGGCGAGACCGAGTCACCTGTGCCCAGTTCCTGTGTCCCGGTGGGGGCGGGTTCCACTGTCTCACCTCCTAGGATTCCGGTGGGGGCGGAACTCGACACCATACCCTCTCATAGAATCCCTCCAATGACTGGATCCCACATACCCCAGCTCCAACTCAGTGATCTCATATAAATAAATCAAACTTTAATTTTCTCACTACTGCTGAAAATAACCGGAATATATAAACTTTTTGCTTTTTTTCGCTGAAGAATTTTTATCTCAACCCGGCCTGACCCAGCTTCCTGAGTACCAACAAGTTTAGTCTGAAATAAGGACTTTAAAAATATCCTCCACAGAACAAGTTCCTGTTCTAGAACCTGCAACCACCATCAGCCAGCAGCCTGCAGTAACTACCTTCAGCCAGCAGCCTGCAGTAACTACTCATATGCCGGGTTCCCACCAAACGCTTTTCAGGCAGCCGAAGCAGCCACTTTACATTAAAAGTCTATGTGGCCGCGCATCTTGGAGCGGCGCGGCGCGTCTTCAGCAGTTCAAGCAGCGAGGCAGTGAGCGGCAGCTGTTTTCCGCACTCGCGTCGCGTCCAAGCAGCGACTGCCGGAGTTCAACTTAATGAACTTTGACCTACTTCGGTTGCTCGCCGCTTCGCAGCAACCAATCAGGAGAGACTCTGCTATGTGATGACGCAACAACGACAGGACTTTTTTTGGACTTTTCAAACTTACCCAACGAGCCTCCATGAAGAAACCAGGCTCCGGTAAGAAACTTGGCATTTTTACAGTTGCTACTGTCCGCTCGAGCGTACGATCACCCCAAACATAAAAAAAGTTTTAATCTCAACAAAGACTTTCGGAGCTGGAGTTTGGCTCGTAGAAAACCCACTCAAGTAGTAACGGGGTTCACGAACATCTGATTTTATCTGCCTGGTTTACAAGACACAAAACAAACCCGACCGGAAAAGGAGCCAGACGCTGCTCCCATTGCGCGTCATCTTTGGTGCAATCAGCAGGGGTTTTCTCACAATATTTTCCAGCGGCTTATGGTCACTCTGTACAGTCACTTTTCTACCATAAGTATACTGGTGGAACTTTTCTGTCCCAAACACTATGGCCAAACATTCCTCTTCTATCTGGGCATAACCCCTTTCTGTGGGAGTCAGCGCTCTGCTTGCAAATGCAACAGGTTTCCCTTTCTGTGTCAGTGCTGCTCCTAGTCCTGTCTCTGAAGCATCACACTGCAGGGTTAGCTCCTCATTTTGATCATAGTACTCGAGTAGTGGTGCATTTGTTGTTTTATCTTTCAGTCTTTCTAAAGCTGTTTCATGCACCTCTGTCCATTCCCACATGTTCTCTGTGTGTAAGTTGTCTCAAAACTTCACAGTCTTCAGAAAGATGATCACAAAACTTTGAAAGGTAGTTCAGCACACCTACAAGTCTGTACATCCTTAACATCTGTGGGTCTCGGCAGCTCACGGACTGCCCGTACTTTCTCCGGGTCATTCCGAAGGCCCTCTGTTGTTAATAAGTGTCCAATGTAGGGTACAGCCTCTCTCCTCAGTTTAAACTTGTCTGCATTGAGTTTAATGTCTCTTTGTCTGCACCTCATCAGAAAACATCTTAATTTTTTTCATGATCTTTGTCAGCGTCCTCCTTTGTGTCTCCCTCACCCGTAATCAGTATATCATCAGCAATGACATGTACCCCTGGTACGCCCTCCAGTGCTTGCATAAGTTTCCTTTGGAAAACTTCTGGAGCTGGGCTGATACCCATTGGCATCCTGAGCCAACGGTATCGTCTGAATGGGGTTGCAAACGTGGTGAGATAACTGGACTCTTCATCCAATTTGACATGCCAGAATCCATGCTTGACATCACAAACAGTGAATACCTTGGATTTTGAGAGTCCTGGTAGGATGTCATCAATGGTGGGGAGAGGAAAATGGCTCCTTTTCAGTGCTTTGTTTAACGGTTTGGGGTCTATACAGATCCTTGGCTTTCCGTTTGGTTTTGTCACTGACACCATGCTGCTTATCCAGTCAGTGCTGCGCTCCACAGGTGCTATGATTCCTTTGCTTTCCAGATCCTTAAGTTCCTCTTTGATCGGAGTCATCAGAGCAACAGGCACCCTGCGTTTGGGCAGTTTCACTGGTGGTACACTCTTATCTATTTCAATGTGGTACACGCCTTCTAGGCAGCCAATACCTGTGAAAACATCTCTAAATTCAGTCTTTATTTTGTCCATATTCATCAGTTTCTCACTGTTGTCTGGCATTTTATCTGAACATTGTGTTTTCACTATACTATCAATCGCCAGAATGTTCTCGTACTGTACTTTTATCAGTTTCATGGCTTCACTGGCCTTTCTGCCCAGCAATGGGATCCTGTCCTCTTGATCCACCACTTGAAACTCCAGCCTGTACAGTTTATTATTTCTTGGATTTCTAAGTTTTACTTTACATTTACCAAGTGGTCGTAATTTACTTTTGTTGTACATAACAAGTACTTTCTCTGTGTCATCCAATTGTGTGTTTGGGTTCAACAGCTGTATTGGAATAACATTACATGTAGCACCACAGTCTATCTGAAAATTGACAATTTTCTCCTTCATCAACATGCCTGCAAAGAGATGTTGACCTTTGCTGTGTGTTTCCTTCACTTGGTTTATTGTCTCCTGGCTTTCTCTGGCATCTGATATTGTCAAAATGTCCTCACATGACTCACTTGACTCTGAAATCGTGTGTACCAGTCTGTCTGTTTTGCTTTTTCCATGCTTGGATTTGCATTTTGCAGCAAAGTGGTTCTCCTTTCCACATTTTTTACACTTCTTCCCATAAGCTGGACATTTGTGTTTAATTTTCTCATGTGTGAGTCCACAAAATTTACAATTAATCTCATCCCGTTTGTCTCGTCTCAGACTCCTTTTAATTGTATGTAATTCCTCCACCACTTGCCCTTGTATGGTTTGCTGTTCTCTTTTGACAGTTCAGTAGCTCTGCATAATTGCATACACTTGTCCAGAGTTAAGTCTTCTTCTCTTAACAGTCTTTCCCTCATTGCAGAGCTATTTGTCCCACAAACAATGCGGTCTCTTATTAGTGAATCCTTAATGTTGCCGAAATTGCAGGTGTTGGCCAAAATTCTTAAATCCATAATAGTGCTGGACGATAATTCAATAACGATAAATATCGCGATATACTTTTATTCAATAACGATGATATGAAGTTTAAGCATATTTTCGATATTTCGATAGGATTTTACAACGTTTCACTGACGTTTTTCTGTTTCTGTTCGGGTTGGAGCGGCTGCTTCAACAACCCGCCCGGACAGAAAAAGCTGTGACACAAAACGTGCGTGGTGACGTCGTTGTTACGCAGCGCTCAGTCCAGCAGCAGGCGTTAGCGGTAGCAGGCTAAAAGCTAAGCTAGTCTCCAAAGCGCGTTAAGTTTTCGCTTCAAAACGAGTCAAACGAGTGCTCATGACCGTCAGAATGTGACTGAACAAAGTTTCACAAGCGAAGAGAAAGCAGACGACATCACTGATGAGAGGAAAGACTAATTCGTAGGTGTGGACGTAGTTCGGTTTTGTTAAACTGCAGGTCTCATCTGCAGCGAGTCTTACTCGGTTTCTTTATTTTGCAAAACGTGACAAAGTCGTTCTAACTAGCGGTGGGAACATCTATTCTAACTTGTTTAATCTGAAGAGTTTCCACTCGATATAATATGAGAGTCAGAAGATGAAGAACAATAAAGTTTGAGCCAACGTTTCCCTGAAACTACGACGTAAACAAACAGCCCCAGCAGCGCTGCATGTTTTTTTATTCAAAATAAAACAAATTCATCAGAAGAAGAAAAAACACTGAATGAAAATGTGCAGAAAGACGAAAATAGTGTTTTAATATCTGCCCCTTGTTTAAAAAATACAAAATAACTACAAACAACAACCTTCACTTCACCTGCACCACACCTTCCCAACAACTTTGATTTAATCATATTTTAAAACATATAAATAGTTTTATATTCAAAATAAAACAAATTCATCAGAATAAAAAAAAAAACACTGAATGAAAATGTGCAGAAAGACGAAAATAGTGTTTTAATATCTGCCCCTTGTTTAAAAAATACAAAATAACTACAAACAAACAACAACCTTCACTTCACCTGCACCACACCTTCCCAACAACTTTGATTTAATCATATTTTAAAACATATAAATAGTTTTAGAAATGTTTATGGTGATATCAAGTCAACACAATCCTGTTTCCTGATTTACAACTCAGCTCCTTCAAACTAGTCCTAAATGGAGGTTTTACAAACATTTACATTCCCTTCAGGGTTTAATAACTTTAAACAAATTTTAATTGAATATTTGGGGGGTAATTTTTTTTTCAGTTTTATACATGACTTGTAAAATACTATGTTC
>JBBPBX010047859.1:8931-19656 GCA_038048925.1 Garcialebias charrua | reverse complement strand
TATATATATATATATATATATATATTGTAGAGATACAGCACCCTCATGTCCGTATGGGATGTGGGCCTCTTCACATCTCTCTGAAACTCTGAGTGTTACACTTTCTGAAGCTCTCAAGGAGACAAGTGGACACCATTTTTGTTACAATTATTTTGAATTAATGGACACCAATTAATCAGATTGAACTTTCTTTTTAATGTGTGTTAATTCAGAATTGATCAACAGTATACTTTTGTCATTTAATGATGATCTGTTACTTGCATGAGTTTGACCCTTCTGCTGGTTTATTTCTGCAGAACAAGCAGTCTTTGAATCTAAAGCACAAGGTCAGGGTAAACTTTTAACTTGCAACTTCCTTTTGTGTTGTCTGTGAAGTTAGCCATAATATTCTCTGTGCTCACAAGCGGCCATCTGGCCGATTCTATAAACTAGTTGTTCTACTGTCCTTCAGAGACCTTCTGCCTATGTGGATGAAAAATCCATCCGTTATTTTGTTAAACCAACCAATAGCCACTCAGGAGGTGGTAGACTCCACCCTCCATATAAAGTCTTACTTCCGTTTTGACTTTAGTGTCGAAGGGGAGAACTTTCTAACCACTGGTTTTCTCCTCTGGAAAAAGCTGGAAACGTTCTGGTCATTGTGTCAATTAGACCCACGTTTCAGCTGGAGTTACAGTAAAGCTTACTGTGCCTCATTCACTCATCTTCTGAAAGAATTTGTTTTCTGGACGTTTTAGTTTGAAGTTCAGCCAGGACGTGGACCTGTTTCTGTCGGTGAAGGCGTACTCCCCGCTCGTCTGAATCAGCCATACTATCTCACAGAAGTCGACTGGACGTGAGCTGGACCACATAGTCCGTTAGTGTCCACAAACTTCTCAGCCCTTATCTCCAAGGGACGTGTCGTCACCAGGTAAAAGAGGCTTTGATTGTATGCTGAACGTGCCGAAGTACAGCTGGACCTGTTTGGGAAAGGTGCCACCTTGTTTGTTTCAAAATAATTAACTTCCTTTAAACTTAGCTTTCATTTCTCACTTCTTCCTCTCTTTTCTTATTTTTCTTAAGCCAGTAAACTTCAAGTAAATGTGCCAACAGAAAAGTTTCTAACTGTCTGTTTGTTTTAATTTGAATTCTTGTCAACGTAGTTTAGTAAATCAGAGCTAATATCGATACAAATGTTTAATGTACTTTTCATGATTGTTTCAATAAAAGGTCTATCTTTCGGTAGATCAACATAAGTTGAAGTCCCTCGTGAAATTACATTTTGTCTAGTCACAGTCAAAGCAATTCAATACCGGAAAAAGGGTGAACTCGCGAATGAATTTGGGTCAGATCAAGTCTGCTCCAACTTCTCTAAAATATAGGTAAGTCAGTAAACTGACCAGTAAGTCCTGGTAAGCCACAGTCATTATATTATTACAATAATGGTGACCCGTAAGTGTTTAATCATTATATTATTACAATATTGGTGGCTCGTCCGCGTCCCTAAGACGGTTATTAGGTTGTGTTTTGTGTAGTCTATTGTCACGGTATTTGTTGGCATAGTTTTTTATTCTGGTGTTGGACTTATAGATGGTTCTGGCTGTTGTGTGTCACAGAGATTGCTAATCGCTGCATTGTCTGGCTCATTTCACGTTAGAACAATCTTTCTTTCACTTTTGAACGTATGTTTTGAAGCTGCGGGTGATGTTTGTGTGTCTGTGTTTGTGAGACGTTTCATACCGTGTCGCAAACTAAAGCTGCTTACATCTGCGGTGACCGCCGTGTCACCCTTCCACCACTCTTCATCTTATTACATTACAGTTTCTGTTGTGCGCTGTTTTCACATTTTGCTAGGGATCTGTGGTGCCTATATCTGTTACAACGTTTGTTAGAGAGGGTTCGGTGAGCCGTCTCTTCTTCTGAACTGGACCGGAAACTGTCCGGTTCCGACGAAGACTTTGTTGTTTTCAACAGTTAGAAGTGCTGTCTACCTCTGGTATACTCGGATACTGGCCTGTTTGTGATTTGGCTCATTAACAGAATTCTCTGTGGTGTTTTCTTCGTTTATTTTGTGAAAGAGTGTCCAGAACTTTGGGTAGAGCTAACGTTAGCATTACCGGAGCTGAAGTTGCATAACGGTGATTGGTCCATTGTGTGTCGTGTTCAAAAAAGTTGGTTCTGTAGACTGCTGGTTGTCAGATATTCATTTTTGCACACATTTCTGACAGTTTATCTGTGTTGTTCGTTTCTATGCACGTGATATCGTCGAAGACTGGCTTAACCGCGGTGTTTTGCGATATATTATAAGTGTTTTAGGACGTTGAAAAGTCCGTTCAACGCTAAAGTTCGACCGACCTCAAGGTCCGTGAACGCAACGCTCGAACGGCGCGTCACACGTGAGTGACGTATTGAGACGAAGGTTTAGAAGACTCCATTACCCATGAATGCTTGGGTTTAGAACTACATGTTCTGTCTTCACTGTGATTGGTCGATTACGCTGTAAGTGGTGACGCTCCTCGGCAGCTTTCACTTCAGTAAACCAGCCCTTACAGGCTTCAGGCTTGTTCGTCCATTACTATTTTTGAAAGACTGTTTCATAGCGGTGTTTTTGAGATTTTAATGGGTGTATTACCGTATTCTCCGGCGTATAAGTCGCACCTTTTTGCCTACATTTCTAAGCCCTGCAACTTATAGGCCGGTGCGACTTATACGTCGATTTTTCCAATATTTTGGTCATAATTTGACTTTGGTCAAAAACTCCAAAAATGGTGCAGTACCAGTTTCGGCCGCTATGGGCGCTAAGAAACCCTTTACAGTACCTACACTGTTGACATCTGCCTGGTCCAAAAATGGTGCAGTGACACAGAAGATGAAGACTTCAATGGTTTTGAATAAATAAATAAAAACCATAAAATAAATACAGTATCTGTTTCTGTCATCATTTTAAACTGAGACACGTTTTTTACTGTAATGTCAGCTAATAAAAATATATTTTTATGTGTTTATCTTTAAAGATAAATGATGAAAGACACAAAATATACAAAAATTATGTTAATTTATTAATGAAAAGTTCAACTAAGACACATCAAACAAAATACTGTAGTTTTTATGTGATAATCTTGTCAAAAGTCCTTCCAAACAATTTGGCAGCCAGTCCAAAATAATGTTCATTTATTAATGAAAAGTTCAACTAAGACACATCAAACAAAATACTGTAGTTTTTATGTGATAATCTTGTCAAAAGTCCTTCCAAACAATTTGGCAGCCAGTCCAAAATAATGTTCATTTATTAATGAAAAGTTCAACTAAGACACATCAAACAAAATACTGTAGTTTTTATGTGATAATCTTGTCAAAAGTCCTTCCAAACAATTTGGCAGCCAGTCCAAAATAATGTTCATTTATTAATGAAAAGTTCAACTAAGACACATCAAACAAAATACTGTAGTTTTTATGTGATAATCTTGTCAAAAGTCCTTCCAAACAATTTGGCAGCCAGTCCAAAATAATGTTCATTTATTAATGAAAAGTTCAACTAAGACACATCAAACAAAATACTGTAGTTTTTATGTGATAATCTTGTCAAAAGTCCTTCCAAACAATTTGGCAGCCAGTCCATTTTGGGCAAAACACCAGTTCACGTGAGGTGCGACCTATAGGCCGGTGCGACTTATAGGCCGGTGCGACTTATACGTTGATTTTTCCATTTAATTGCGCATAATTAGGTTGGTGCGACTTATACTCCGGTGCGACTTATACACCGACGAATACGGTAAGTCAGTTGCTCTGAGACTACCGATCGTCATGTGACCAGGTCACGTGACACCGGAAGCTGCATCTGGTTTAAGGGAACTGACTTGTCTTTTTCTTTTGAGAAAAAGTTTAAAAATCACAATACCTGTCCTAAACGATGTTAGTCACATCAAGTTGTCGCCTATAAGAACGCAGTTCTGGCAATCATCACGTAAAGGCTCTAACTCTTTCTGTAGGGTCACTTTTGTTACGTTTGTTGGGTGCTTTTCGTGAGCTAAAAGCTAAGGCTCCGCTCGCGGGTGACAACAGCGCCTCTATAGCGGTCAGAAAGAGAATTTGCTGTCGGTGTGATTGAAGCATATCACGCCCTACACCCCCATCTGCTGGATGCTGTGGAGAATATGGTTCATGTATTCCTGTCTGCATTTCAACTTTCCTGTTTTTGAATAGAGTACATTTTGAAACGTTGAACACACAGCATCTTTTAATTTGATTTTCACATATAATCAAATGTTGAGAGCAGAACAGTTACACAGAATTGATACAGACATGTCTGCTTTTTGATAAAACTTGACTCTTTTATCATAGATTCTGTGCAACAAGGCTGTCTACTTTATTTTAAACTGCAAGTTTAAAATCATAGACATGAGGCATCTTTTGTCTTGATTTTCTAAAAAATCACACAAAGATAGCCGACTTTGTTTGATCTCCTCACAGGTCGACAAATTAATAAAAGTCACTGATTTTTATTTGATTTCACATCTTGGACACCATGTTGACTGCCGTAGGTATCACATGGTGAAACAGCACACTGTAAATAAGAACCATTTTGCTTGATTTTTCACAGAATATCAATACATAAATGGACGGTCTAACAGGTGCATCAACTGAGGGGGCTTGCTCTCTGCCCGAACCTAAATGGTTTCGGTCTGGCCGTGTAGGTGCTACACCTGTTCCGTACACAGTGGGAGGAACTGTTTCATCGCATGATAATTACTTAGCTGCGAAGAATGTCCTTCAGCAATCAGGTGAACATCCCCTGTTGTTTTTCGACAGGCTCCTCTCTGTTTATTCAGGTGACACAACTGTCCCTGGAATAGAGGAAGGTGAACAGTTTAAACGTCTTTTCGTTGCAAATCTCTTGCCTTTTCACGGCAAATGTGTTTGCTTCAAGGTTAATTCCAAAGAGAGTACCATGGCAGAAATTAAACAATACGCTGTGGAAGTTTTTGATATGCTCAAACAACACAAAACACCCTTAGTGGTGTGCCCAGGTCAAAAGGTCAAATCCCACTCGCAACTGATAGAAGAGGTTCCCTCTCCTACTGAGTGCGAGAGTAAACAGGATTTTCATAATAACAACCTACAGTATGTTGATTCCAGCTGGAAAAGTGACTCATTTCGGTTCAATGGGAGTTCTACTCCTCGGGCACTTCAGATGGACAAATCTGAGACGTGCAAAGAACCACAAAAGGTAGGTGTTCGCTCTCTAGGTGAACCAAGATGGTTCAGATCGAACCAAAAAGGTTTTGACCTAGGTCTCACAGTGGGTGAACTTCGAGAGAAGTTGTCTGGGCGCCGTGACCCATTGAACAATGGTCGGCCACAACATGTACCCCCGAGAAGCAGCCTTCCTGCCCTTGTACCTCGAGCTGCACAGTCCGAGACATGCAAAGAGTCACACAAGCTCCAGATTAAGGAAACAACGCCTCCGCGCTCGGAAGAGACCGAGGAAGTAGGTAGTTTGTTAAATGATTTGAATGTTACAGCAGATGACCGAGCTGACACAATGTGTGGCGTTATCCTTGACAATAACACAAACAACGTTGTTCAACCTGGTGAGGCGACGCGCAGCACTGCCTTTTGCAACAACTCAGTGCACATAGTTGACAACAACAACGTCAACACTGACAAGGATGCTGACAGCAAACAAATTGCTGATGTTCAGCGTCCCGAAGGTCGTGAGGTAGACGGCCATCATGATGCTGACAGCAACAACGTTTGCACAGACAGAGGTACACGTAAACAGAAGCGTGTGCTTAAACCTAGACGGTTTCTGTGTAACTTTGTCAAAAGGGGGGTGGCTAAGAAAGCTTACCTGCCACTCACACTGGAAGGGTTCCTCGCGCGAGAAGCGCTCCTGGATTGCAGTTCAGATGTATCTCTGATATCAGCCAAACTGTTTGAGGAGTTAAGGACCGCTGCTAACGGTGTTAACAGGCAAATACCCTTTGGGAAATGTGCTATTGAACTGCGAGGCCTCACAGAGACAGGAACATCCCTGACAGCTATAGCCATGGTTCACATGCAGATTGGCAAAATGTCACTATACCACCATATGTGTCTGAACTTGACTCACTCCAGACTCTATTTTTGGTTGGCCAGGATTTTATGAACCGTTTCGACGCGATTATAAATTATGGCAATCGGACAATGTGGGCCACAGTGAGCAGTCCACTGCCAATCAAGGTGCCTCCACAAGGTCACTGTCTGACAACAGGTACCGCTGAGGTCACAAGGGATTCCCCAGCCAAGAGCACAAACCCGGTAAGTGAACCTTTCATATACAGGTGAGACAGAGGAGACTTAACAATTGGACCAGACTCTGGCCCATCACGAGAACCTCCTCTGCGAGCTGACACCTTCAGCACTCACTGAGCACTACCTACCACAGGTAGAAGACGGTGTGGAGATCCAAGGATCTCACATCAAAGACGCTGTACTGTCCTCTGGGACAGGTAATTCGGCAGACAGCCAAGCTTTCAGTGAAATCTTGGTTCAAGGACATCTGAGTCCAGAAAGTGACAGTCTACCACACGCTGACAGTCACTTGGACATCATTGTTACAGATTTTGAGGACCCCTCCTCAAATAAAAGGGGGGCGAACTCACACTTCCTACCACAGGTAGAAGAAGGTGTGGAGATCCAAGGATCCCACGCCGAGGACGCTGTACTGTCCTCTGGGACAGGTAATTCGGATATCAGCCAAGCTTTCAATGAAACCTTGGTTCAAGAGCATTTGATTCTAGAACTACTCAGAAATGACATAGTTCTTACAGACTCAAAGAGCTCCTCTTCAGTCATGAAGTGGGAAGATACACATCACAACAACAAAGACCCGTCGCAGTCTGACCAGTCAGACATACCTGCGACTGCGCCGACAGTTGTGACACGCCTGAATTACGCAGAAAGAGGTAAACGTACAGAGATACGTTGGCCGAAACCTGTAAGGTTCCTGTACAAGGTTCCCTATAAACTGCGCATACAGCTTAAACTAAACAAAGGCATCCTAACTCGTGCCCATGGACGGACGTCCACACCTGGGTGCGTGGTCCCCCATGACCACAGGGGGGTGATGTTAGGTCATGCCCATGTCAAGGACAATGATTTCAATAACCCCACAAACGACAAAGATCTCGCAAACTCACAGACTTCATGGGAAAATAAGGTCGTCCAAGCACAGGATAGTAAATAAACTAAACAGTTTAAACTATTCTAGTTGCGAAAAGAAACCGTTCCAACTAGAACTTAGAAACGCTAAGCATAAAACCCACAACAAAAAACTAACCTTAACAACCGTTTAAATCTGCAGGATTTAATTGACATCGGTTATAAAGCTAAGAACTGTTTTTCTTGTGTGTGACACGTTGGAATCTGACGACCAGAGTGAGTTTGACGTAGTGAAACGTTGTTTTTAGTTGCTTAATTGCTACTTTTGTTGTTATTGAAGTTGTTTTTGTTTTCTGAACACTCCCAGCCAAAAGAGGTTTTGATTAATGTTAGTTGAAGACTTAAATGGATTTAACTATGCCAACATGCTGTTCATTTTGTTAAAGATCTCAATCTTTGAAGAGTCATTGTAGATTAATACTACTTAAGGTACTATAATCTACACTGATCTCCCAATCATTTAGGTAGGACCGATTCGATCGTTTCTATTCTAGATCTATTCATTTTGATGAGTCTCGCCATAGACTTCAAAATTTATAGGGAATACCAAATCTTGCGTCGTTCGTCTAAAAGACAACAGACATTTAGACCAAACTAGTTTTCATTTTTATTTTAGTTTAACCTAAACTAAGTAATGAATGGAGGAATAGTTTGAAAGAAGAGGCCTTTGTTACAGAAGCCCTCCAGATTTCTATAGGTATAGATCCCTATATCTGATTTTTACAGCATTGATCCACCCCTTAATTGGTAATTGTAGCTGATCTAATCCATGATAGCTTACATACCAGGTGCATATAGGTAGGGCTTAATGTAAAATCCCTGTCATAAGCCCACCTAAAACCACATAATTGCATGACACATTGAACCAGGGTGGCACCGACTGGAAGCCATCCAGCCTGCAACCTTCGATGTGGGGACCTGCTACTCCAACGTTGGTCTTCAACCTTCATCCAAGGGCCGCCTCCTCTGCTTCAATCGAGGGATCCCCTCTACATGCTGATTAAAATCCATTCTTGCTGATGAAATCAATAACCCCAATCGTTGTGGAATTACCGCTGTGGATTATAAGACTTTGTTTTCCAAGGGATCACAGACTCAGTTTTCCATGGGTTAACAGACTATGTTTTCCAAAGGATTGAAAGCTTACCGCAATGGGATTACCTACGAACAGTATGGAATTTCCAAAAACATTATGGGAGTATAATTTTGAACTTTTTTTGACTTTTTTTTTCCACTTGCTGGATTACATAGAGGTCAGAGACATTCGGTGGTATCCTTTCGTGTTGGAACTCATCTCCAAGGACAGGCGATGATTTCCAAAAAGGGGGACTGTAGAGATACAGCACCCTCATGTCCGTATGGGATGTGGGCCTCTTCACATCTCTCTGAAACTCTAGTGTTACACTTTCTGAAGCTCTCAAGGAGACAAGTGGACACCATTTTTGTTACAATTATTTTGAATTAATGGACACCAATTAATCAGATTGAACTTTCTTTTTAATGTGTGTTAATTCAGAATTGATCAACAGTATACTTTTGTCATTTAATGATGATCTGTTACTTGCATGAGTTTGACCCTTCTGCTGGTTTATTTCTGCAGAACAAGCAGTCTTTGAATCTAAAGCACAAGGTCAGGGTAAACTTTTAACTTGCAACTTCCTTTTGTGTTGTCTGTGAAGTTAGCCATAATATTCTCTGTGCTCACAAGCGGCCATCTGGCCGATTCTATAAACAAGTTGTCCTACTGTCCTTCAGAGACCTTCTGCCTATGGGGATGAAAAATCCATCCGTTATTTTGTTAAACCAACCAATAGCCACTCAGGAGGTGGTAGACTCCACCCTCCATATAAAGTCTTACTTCCGTTTTGACTTTAGTGTCGAAGGGGATAACTTTCTAACAACTGTTTTTCTCCTCTGGAAAAAGCTGGAAACGTTCTGGTCATTGTGTCAATTAGACCTACGTTCTCAGCCGGAGTTACAGTAAAGCTTACTGTGCCTCATTCACTCATCTTCTGAAAGAATTTGTTTTCTGGTAGTTTTATTTTGAAAGCTCAGCCAGTAGCTGGCTCTGTTCCTGCCGGGAGAAGCGCTCTTTTTGCTCGTCTGAATCAGCTCACACGCGCGGAAGTCATTTGGACGTGAACTGGACAACACAGTCCGTTAGTGTCCACAAAACTTCAACTCTTATCTCCAGAGACGTTCGTCAACAGGTAACAAGGCTTTGATTGTGTTCTGAACGTGTGAAAAGCCCAGCTGAACCCGTGGTGTGAAAGTGTCACCCTGTCTGGTCAAAATAATTAACTTCCTTTAAATTTAGCTTTCACTCTAATCCTTAAACTTCTCATTGTTCTTATTTTTCTTAAGCCATTAATCTGTCAAGTAAATGTGCCAACAGAAAAGTTTCTAACTGTCTGTTTGTTTTTAATTTGAATTCTTGTCAACGTAGTTTAGTAAATCAAAGCTAATATCAATACAAATGTTTAATGTACTTTTCATGATTGTTTCAATAAAAGGTCTATCTTTTGGTAGATCAACATAAGTTGAAGTCCCTCGTGAAATTACATTTCTGACTAATCACTTTAAAGCAATTTAATACCGGAAAAAGGGTGAACTTGCGAATGAATTTGGGTTAGTGCTTTAACAGATTTACCGAGTTTTCGACAGATCGAGTGCTTTGACTTCTATCGAGGCTTTTTTGTCCACCTCGACTACCCGTAGTGACGTCATCACGTCGCAGTAACGTCTGTACGTCACATCACGTGATAAAAACAGAGCGCGGGGTAGCTTTTAGCTTTTACTAGATGCTACAAAATGGATTCCTTTGTGCGCACGGATGTATGGAGCTGGTCCAGTCTTGTCAAAAAGGTAAAACAGTTTATAATTTTATAAATTGCGCTACTCATTGAAACATCCTGTTGACTTTCTTTGCTTTGAACACCGTAGTAGATTGTTACAGCAGAGGGCAGTGTTGCATTGCAGGTCCCATATATAACACGGCCGAAACGGCTTCATCTCTCTCGTTTCACAAAGAAAAAGAAACAAATATTAATCTCTCTAGAGCTATTAAAAACCTATTAACACAATCTCTAAAAGTAAACCTAAATTGCACAGCACTGCAGGCGGTGGTACGGTGTGGCTGTGGCCCCATTTGTTTTTTAAGTTTCTCAGCGCCTTACTTTCACTTTTAATATTAATAATAATAAGTAATAGTTTTGTTTTTCCTGTGACTTATCTGCAGTATGATAAATGATAGGAGCATAATAAATGCTCCCAATGTTTTGTTGGTCTTTTTTTTCTTTTTGTAAAGACGTTTTTATGCATTTATATTTATTTATTTATTTTGCATCATAAGACACTGTGACGTCATCGGCTACTCGAGCGCCGCTCTAGTTTTTTTATGTTAATGTCGAGGTTTAAAATTATGTACTCGTTCAACCCCTAATTTGGGTCAGATCAAGTCTGCTCCAAGTTCTCTAAAATATAGGTAAGTCAGTAAACTGACCACTAAGTCCTATATTATTACAATAATGGTGACACGTAAGT
>JBBPBX010047857.1:0-25981 GCA_038048925.1 Garcialebias charrua | reverse complement strand
AGTCCGAGGAGTTCTGGACCTGTCGCGCTGCAACCCCCTCTGCCGATTCCAACTCTCTTAGTCTCTTTCCTCTTCTAAAACAAATCATGATCACTCTTTTCATAAACAAAAGCCTCTGTGTCTGACTCAGACAGTTTTTCTCAGTCATGATCTTCTCATCTGTCTGAGAGGTTTTGACTGCAATTCCGTCCTCCTATTGGCCCACATCTTCATCCTCCTCTAGTTCAAAAAAGTGCTTCATTGTTTGGACTCAAACTCACTAAAACTGACTAAACACTAAACTTCACCCTAACTATAAAACCTAAACACACAGCCCCTTTCATAAGTCAGACCCGCGCAGTTCCCGCACAGACCAGTCCGGCTTTAATACCCATCGAGTCATTCATAAAACAAAGTTGAATCCGGCCACGGTCCGCCCTCAATGGAGCATTCACAAAACGATTTGCAACGCGTGGTGAAAAGAGGCGTGGTGAAAATCTGCAGCTCAGAGGACGTGGTGCCTGCGTGTTTAAAGTGGGACCGCAGAGGTGTATGTAAACAAACATGGCGACGCTAGCGAACATTGTTGTGCTTATCCGAATGCTTTTTTTTTTTTTCTCGCGCATCAGTAGCAATCCGCTCCAGAAGGGCCCCATCCTTCACTGTACCGGTAAGTCCCTTTTTCCTCCTCTGCGAGCAGAGACAGGAGCACACAGGTATCTGCATCACCCCAATTAGACATTACCGTGATGATCAATAAAAAAAGAAAAAGATTTGGCGAAGAATAGCGAGTGATGCGCGAGCAAAATACCAGGGCTGGGCAGCGCTAATCCAAAAATTTGTTCCGCTATTTCTAAAGCACTAATTAATTTATTTAGGTCCGCAATTTCAAAAGCACTAATGTCTTATGAAAATTAGGGGAAGCTAAATTCTAAACCGCTAATTCTAAAATAAAACACCATCAGACAAGAAGCAAGTTTTAAGTTGTTTGTATTGTACTGTAATAGAATAAATGCTGCTTGTAAGGTATTTAAACACTTACTGAGCCACCATTATTGTAGATGCGCAGTTTATCAGACTTTAATCTTGCACAAACTGCCACCAAAGTGCGAGTTCTTCCTTTTTCCGATACTAAATTGTTTCTACTGTGATTAATCAGAAATGTAATTTCACGCTTAGACTTCAATTTATATTGGTCTACCAGAAAATAGACCTTTTATTGAAACTATCACAGAATTACATTAAACATTGGTATCGATATTAGCTCTGATTTAATAACTACGTTGACAAGAATTCAAATTAAAACAAACAGACAATTAAAACTTAACTGTTGGCACATTACTTGACAGATTAAATGCTTATGAAAATAAGAAATAGGAGGAAGGAATACTGGAAGCTAAGTTAAGCTAAAGTTGGTTACTTTGAACCAGACTGGGTGACACCGTTTCCCCCACACGAACAGACTGCTGGGCTCCCGCACGCTCAAACACACCACGGCTCGTTACCTGTTGAAGGTTCGTCTCTTGGAGACAAGAGTGGAGAAGTTTGTGGACACACACGTGGATGGGTTTGTCCAGTGGCCGTCCAGTTGGACTTCAGCGTGAGTGTGCTGATTCACGATACGAGGAACTCGCCTCCCTCGGCAGGAAACAACGGTCAAGCGCACAGACTGACTTTCAAAATAAAACTTTAGAAAACAAATTCTTCCAGAAGAGTGACAGGATCACAGTAAGGCTTTACTATGATCCTAGCGGAGACGTGGGTCGTTGACACATGACCGGGCCGTCTCCAGCTTTCCCAGAGGAGAGAGCAGGTTGACAGTTCGTTCTCCTCGAAACTCTAACCCAAAATGCAGGAAGTGCCCCTTAAGAAGGGGGTGTGACTTAGTCACATACTTCCTGCTGATTGGTTGTTGCACCCCTAGAGAGGGTGTGACTTTGCAAATGAGTGAGTTTGAGTGACAGATGATAGGGTAGACAAAACATAGAAAACATACGTGAGAAGATGCAGGTGCATGTGCACAAGTCAGTACTTTGTTTTGAGAACTGATTCATTGTTTTTAGAAAGGACGGGAGACCGAAAGCAAGCTATGTCTAGCACTTTTCCTTCGAAACAAAAACAGTTCAAACAAATACGAAGGATTGTCCATTCAACCTTAGACACTTATTCTGCATAGAGCAGACAGTTCAAAGCACGATCATTCTGAGATGTTCTCTTAACTTTGTCATATTTAAAATATACCATCTTAGTAAAATCATCATTGAAATGACAAAAATACTGTTTGATCAATTCTGAATTAACACACATTAAAGAGAAAGTTCAATCTGATTAATTAGTGTCCATTAATTCATAATAATTGTAAAAAATATAAGTGTCCATTTGTCTCCTTGAGGGCCTCAAGAAGGTGTAACACTGAGAGTTCCAGAGAGATGCAGAGAGGCCCACATCCCATACGGACATGAGGTTGCTATATCACTACAGTACTATAGACTTAGGTATGTATTTATAATAATATTGTTTGTAATAATAATCATTTTCTTTGAGTATAACCAATAGACAGGAAGGTATTTATAATAATATTGTTTGTAATAATAATCATTTTCTTTGAGTATAACCAATAGACAAAATACACACAACAAAACAGACCCTGATTACACCCAAGAGTTCTTTTTTTTTTCTATTTTAAATCAGTTCTTGAATCCCGGATGATTAAAGGTCCATCAATCAATAATCTGGTAGTTTGTAGTTCATGATCCAGGGTAATATGTCCAGAAAAAAACAAATAGTTTGGTGCAATTTAAGTCCTACCGCACAGCTGTGGTGGTCCGGTAGCTTGCCAATGCCATCCTGGGTGGGAACAAGGGGTGAAAAAAACCTTGACCTAAACAAGGTCATAAACAAAACCAAAATTAGCATTACCGTATTCGCCGGAGGAAAATACGCTCCGGTGTTTAATCCGCTTTGTCCAATTATTAACAATAATCAAGAAAAAAATGTACACAATACGCCTCGGAGTTTAATACGCGTCATCACCACGCGACGCGTCAGCGCCTCATTTGCCCTAATCAAGATGGCGGCGACAGAAGTGTTGCGGTTCAAAAGTTGAAGGGAAGCTCTGAAACGAATGTGCAAGTTTTAGGCAGGTTTATTGTACATTATAAGAATAAACCTTACAGCGACCAACAGACCTCTCACCAAGCACAAGTCCAACACACACACATCTTCGAAGGCGGACCACGGTTTTATACCTCTAGATGACGTCATCGCCTCGTGGGACCAATCCTGGAACCGAACCGCCTTGGAACCGCCCTAGAACTTCCCCTACTCTGTGAGTGATCCGCCTCTCAGCCAACAAGCTACCAGCTCTGTATGTCAATCATCCAGTGTTGTGTCTGTTGTATTATGCAGGCGTGTAACTGAAAAACTCTTCCCTATTGGAAATAAAACCCGTAAATAAAGGTTCCATCTTGAATATATTTTCACATTATATGGTGGAATTAAGTGAACATAAATCATAACGCATAATATGTGTGCTTCAGGTGTAATACTGATATACATATATTTCAATTCCCCTTTTGACATGACAAACATCATGTCAACAAAAACCCTATATGTACTATGTGCGTATGCAATTAAGAACTGGACACACAATGGAAATCACTAACATTCCCACCCACAACAATATTACATCTAAGTTACCCACCCAGAATATAAAACCCTTATATAAAAATAAGCATCAATACTAATTGGTAACAAAACTACGTAAGAAAATATATGGTAACCGTCAGAGCTTATATGCTGGAAACGCAATACAAAACTAAAAACTACAAAATAAATGTAACAAAAAGCAAAGAAATCAACCAAAAACAAAGAATAAAATAAAACAACAAATAAATGTAATAAGAAATAAACAAAACAAACAAAACAACAAATAAATGTAATAAAGAATAAACAAAAACAAACAAAAATAAATGTAAAAATGAAACCATAAAACAAATAAAAAATAAAAACAAAACAATAAAATGAAGCGGACTGTCCCTCCTATCAAATATCACGCCTCAACAGGGTATATGCAGGAATAATGAAGTTAAATTCAATACCTTTAAAAAGGCGTTCAATAAAAAACAACTGGACTTTAATTTGACCTTATAAATTCAATACTTTCTCAAAAACCCTTAAATTTCCCAAAATTTGATTTATCAACTCTTAACAACTTCAAAACATTGCATATACTCTGCTCCAGTGTGTGCATTTCTGGTATGTGTTAACCTTAGCAAAGAATATGAACTATGCTTTAGCCAAGTCAGGCCATCTCATCTTCATCGTCTTCATCTTCTTCCTCATAGACACCTGTAAGGGGGAAGCCCTCTCCTGCCTGTACAGCCATCTGATAGGAAGGCAGCTTAGGAAACCTATCATCCACTGCGCTACTGATGCACTTCAAGCAGAAATGCCTCACACAAGGAATGCAGCAGCATCCACAACAAATTAACATAACCACAACTGCGAATATTGTAATCACAGCTGTGACGACAACAGCTCTCCATCTTCCAAAAGTAGAGATGAACCACTCACTCAGAGGGTTCTGAACTCCAGAGCTTTCAGCTAGTTCCTCAGACAGAGATTTCAAACCATCCAGAGCCCTTGTAAATGAACCATCTGGACTTGTGTTATTTGGGATGAAAGTACAACACTCTTGTCCAAACATAGAGCAGACACCACCTCTCTCAGCCAAAAGAAAGTCCACAGCTAATCTTGTTTGATAGGCCATCAGTGATGTTGCTGCTAGCTGCTGATGTGCGCCCTCAAGTGCATCTCTTGTCAAATTATTCAGCCTCTGAACATTAAAATGAATGTAATTAATCCTGGCTACGTTTTTATTTACAGTTATAGTTGGAATCATAGACTCAAAACCAGCTGCAATAGGATCAACTAATTTGTATTCATCCGGGACTCCCTGCGGGACTCCGATAGCGTTAATATATGCTGGAGAATCTACATACAGATCAAAGTCACGTTTTCTCCTCTCAAACTCACCAATAACATGTGTACTGCTCCTGAAAGTTTCCAAATCCTGTCCTGTTAAATTCACCATCTTAATTGGAGAAATCAAAGAAACGAGTGTACAGATTCCTGACCATCTTGAAGACAACGTATTTCTTAGAGTTCTACCACCACAAAACCAGTAAACATCTGCACGTGCTACAGATAATCTCGTCATGTTTGTCCAAGCTGAAACATCCACATTCAACTTACACCAACTTGAATCAATATCACCTACAGATATACCTCCCTGTATTTTCCTAACCAGACAAGTGTAAGAGTTTCTCACTGGAGTGAAAACAGGTGGGATTGCATCTCTTGGGGCCATGGGAAAATATTTCTCCAAACCTTTGCAACTATCAGTGGGATTCTCCTTCATATGTAGTTCCAACATGCAGTGAAAACATGAATCATTTGAAAGAGGTGATGTCATCATTAATAACGCTGGCCTGGCCTTCGCACAAACAACGCAATCCTTATACTTCACTTGTTCTGCTGCATTTTCAACATACTCTATCCAGTAATTTTGCTGTGTGAAACCTGTCTCCAAAGCCAACTTTTCTTCATATGTCACATCTGTCATATAAGACACCTCTTGATCTGATTCAATCTGACTTTCCTCTCTCTGAACCACATTTATCCTGAACGGACTCGTTGGATCTTTGCCAGAAACATGAACTCCCAGTATATAAGTGTCACTATCCTGCCTCTGAGGATTCTTTAAAGTCAAAATCAAAGAATTACATGTATTTTGTGCTAGACACCTGGTGCTTTTAGTATGATCTTGTATGATTGACAAGCGTTCCTGTAACGGATACTTCCCTCTTCTCGCTTTTTCTGGTCTGTAACCCCAATCAGCAGGCCCTGAATTACACAACACATTATTCCAGTCCCCGCAATTCATATCATGCCCATAAGTCACACAAATATACTTCACTGCCCAAATAAATGACTCCTGCCTCGCACCACAGTACATCACAGAGCAAAGGTCAAATTTAACAGATGCAGTCACCCCAACTGTGAAGTTAAACTGTAGGAAATTAACTATCATGGATCTCTTTGATCTGCTAATGTCAGAGTCTGGGTGTACCTGAATCTGAACCTCCACAACCTCTGTTCCATCTTCCCCTCTGCTGAGCAGGAAGTTAGGGTCCTCATCACAAGATCTGTTGACATTGTCGTGAACAACTTCAGGGGAGCCTGTCTTAGCTGTCGATGCAACCCACAGAGTAAGCCCTGTAAACAATATTCCAAAAGTGGTTACCACACCTAACCTCACCGCTAGGAAATTCATTCTTCCTGTAACAACTATGTACAACAAACAACGTCCCCTTTTTATGTAATGTTATTTTAAGTCTGTTCTGATTTTCTCCTCAAGTTGTATCGGGGTTTTGGAACCGGTGGATCGAAGCTCTCAGTTGAAGGTGGAGCTGCAGTGTCACTGTGTACAGATGGCTCACACAGTTCCTTAGATGCACCCAGCTCTCCAGACACGCTCAGCCCTTCGGATGTGCTCAGCTCTTCAGATGTGCTCAGCTCAGCCAAGTCCTTTCGTACCTGCTGTAGAGTGCGTAGAGAAGGGTCAGAGCTTTTAACACAGTGTGTCTTATGAATCCAGTTACTGAGCTTTTCTTCAGTTAACCAAATTTTAACACAGTGAGAAGTGACAGCAGCCACCTTATATGGGCCTTCCCATTTAGGCTGAGACCAGTTAAAACGGGCTACCTTTCTGAGAATCCAGTCACCTGTATCCACGTGGGCACAGTTTTGTTCTCCCTCTGCAGTCTGGATCAATTGAATCTGTTGAGAAATACTCATTACAGTATTATTAAGCCTCTTCAAGTACTCTGATATGTCATAATGTTGTAATTGTAACATAGTACTTTCTGACGGCAACGGATGAGTGAAAGGACATGGCATCTTCCTTCCTGTAAGTATCTCATGAGGGCTGACATTCAGGGTAGTATTTGGAGTTGACCTTAAGTTGAACAGCACTATAGGTAGGGCATCAGGCCATTTCAATTTTGTGTCTGCACAAACCTTTGCCAACCCCTCTTTAAGAGTACGGTTAGCACGTTCAACCAAACCCTGTGATGAAGGATGAAAAACAGCCCCAAACTTATGTCGAATGCCAAACAATTTCTCAACTTCCCTTAACTCCCTGTTTGCAAAATGGGTTCCATTATCTGATCTGATCACTGAAGGAACTCCAAATCTGGGGATCAACTCCTTTGTCAACCACTTTATGACTTCTTTCGCTTTTTCAGTTTTCGTTGGAAAAGCTTCCACCCACCTACTAAATTGATCCACGCAAACGAGTAAATATCTCTTTCCAGCCACTCTATTCTCAACACCCATGTCAGTAAAATCTATCACAATCTCTTTCCACGGTGCCTGAGGCATTGGAAATCCACCAAGCCCAGTTTTAAGTGCCACCTTTGGATTATGGTGGCAACATATTTCACATGTCTGTACAAAATATTTTGCAATACAGATGGCATAGGGGTTCCACCAATTCTGTGAGATCAAGTCAATCAGTTTTGATGTACCACAGTGCCCCCTGCTGTGTGCTTCTTGGCATAGCAGGTTGAACAATCCAGCTGGAGCTACAATTTTACCCTCATGATTCCTCCAAATTTGTTCACTATCCTTTTTAGCTCCACGGTCTAACCATGCCTGCTTCTCATGCGGAGCGGCTGCATTTTGTAACTCTCTGATATATTCTAGAGTAAATTCCTTTTGAAAATAGTCTTCAGAACTCTTTTTCTCATGTCTCTGGACCATCTGTTTCCTTAAAATATAGCCTGCAATTCTTTTAGCAGCTTGATCTGCCTCATGATTCCCTTGGGCAATGAAATTGCTACTCTTCTGATGGGCCTTGCATTTAATTACTGCCACTTGTCTAGGCCGCTGCAATGCATAATACAATTCCAGTAATTGTTTAAAATGCCTGACTGGTTCTCCAGATGAGGTGACAAATCCCTTTCTTCTCCAGTGACAGAGATCAACATAGACTGCCTGAAAAACATACGCTGAGTCTGTGTAAATATTAACATTTTTCCCTTTTGCGACGTTACAAGCTTCTGTTATTGCTTTTAGCTCTGCGAGCTGCGCAGAAGCTGGCTGGTTCATCACTTCTGCCTTGAGTTCAACAAAACCTGCATCTCTTCTTTCCACCACAGCGAACGCAGTGATCAATGCGCCCGTTTCATTTCTATGACTATGTCCATCACAGAACAGTATCATGTCTGGCTGGTCCAAAGGATCTTTAGAAAGGTTTTCATGTAATTTCATTTCCTGTGCGGTGTCACTAATGCAGTTATGATCTTGTGTGGTGTCCATTTGCGCGGCCATATTTGTTCCCTGGCTTGTAAAATGTATATGTGAATTATGTAATAATCTTCTGAGGTTTTCTGTTCTTTGATTTGAAAATGTGAATGTTTGTGAGTCCAAAAATGATTTTACGTCATGAATTGTGTGAACAAAAACCTCATTCCCCATAGTTATGTGTGATGTCTTTAAAATAGACTTTCCAATGGCAGCTACATGCCTCACACAGGTAGGGTGGCCAACTTCAATTTGATCTAATTTTGAACTATAATACATCAAAACGTGCCTGTCAGAGCCAGCTTTCCCTCTTTGAAACAAGACGGCATTCACAAATCCGTCTTTTTCATCCACATCCAAGTGAAATGGCAAGGAGTAATCTGGACACTGCAGAGAGCACGCATCAAACAAAGCTTGTTTAATCTCCACAAATGCCCTGTCAGCTTCCTCCGTCCACTGCAGTGGGGACACAAAATTTTTATATCCCACAGCCGAAATGAGGTTCCGCAGAGGAGCCACCTTACGGCTGAAATCAGGAATGAAGTTCTTACTGTAATTGATCAGCCCCAAAAATTTTAACATCATCCTAACATTTGCTGGTTTAGAATGATTTAAAATGGAGCTTTTCTGAGATGGCGTCAGTTGCAGGCCAGAGCCAGAGATGAGCCTACCCAAAAACTGAACTTTTGAACGACCCACCTGTAATTTGTGTTTTGACACTTTAAAACCACACTGGGCTAGATGTCGAAGCACAGCTTCAGATGCGTGCATAATAGCTTCTGAAGTCGGAGCTGCTATCAGAATATCATCGACGTATTGGATTAAAACCACTCCCGGTGGCAAAGGCAAATCAGTAAGGACTTGCTTTAATACATTATTGAACAAAGAGGGCGAATCCACGAAACCCTGAGGCAGTCTACTGTACGTGAATTGTTTCCCCTTAAAGGTAAATGCAAACAGATCCCTTGATCCAGCGTCCAGAGGCACACAAAAGAACGCGTTCGCCAGGTCAATACAAGTAAAAAACTTGTGTTCTGGCTGAATAGCATTCATCATAACATAAGGATTTGGAGTACCATAATTAGATGGAACAACAACCTTATTTATAGGCCTCAAATCATGAACTAAACGGTAATGAGATTTATCAGCTTTTGGTACCGGGTGTAGAGGTGTGTTCCAGCTCGAAACAGTAGGCTGCAACACACCAGCTTCCAGCAAACCCTTAATAGTTTGCTCTATACCGTCAATCTGCTCCTGTCGGAGTCGATATTGATGTTTATAGATTGGAACCGTGCCTGGCTTCAGGACGATCGATACAGGGTTGACACTCAGCAGGCCCACATCTGTAGAACTCCTGGCCCAAAGTGTATCAGGCAAACTGGCTAACAGTTTGTCCGTATCAACATGGTCTGTGTTTTCTCCGCCATGTGATCTAGGCAGAGAATGTTTCTCAGGTAACAATAATGTGAATGATCTGTGTGTGATCCTGTAAGTATCAGTTTCTGGAGAATAGTGTAAGTGTGGATTTTGTGTAGGCACCCATTCCCTTACAGCAAGACAGCGTCTCATCACAGGACCTAAATTCTTCGCATCAGCACCAGACACAACCATCAATGACACATGTGGAGCTGATACATCGCCAAGCATATACAGTTGCAGTAACGGTGCGGGCAATTTCACGCCTGCCACCACTCCCTCCGGGGCCACATAAATGTCCATGATTTCAGCCACTGGAAATTCACCAGTCTCTTGACAATGTTCAAGCAGTCCTGTCCAGAGCACATCGTAGTCCCCATCACCACAAAGGTCATAGTTCAGCGTGCAATGTGCCACATCAGGAAGCATGTCATAAGATCTTATGACATTAATCCAGGCGTTCCAGCTCTGCAGTGTGTCGTACAAGAGCGTAGTTGTAAAGTCAGGAACTGCTCCCCACCAAACTTCAGCTTGAAATTCGGCTGGACCAGACTCAGCAGAAGTTCCTTCAACCTGGAGCATCTGATGAATGGAGCTTTTCACTGTAGCACAGTACTGAACAGTTCCATCAGGAAAACTCAGCTGGACGTTGTCAGGACTCATCATCAAAGTCACGTTCTGATCACACAGAATGTCTCGTCCAATCAAGTTCACTGGACATGTGTCAGAAATCAGGAAGGAGTGTTCAAAGCGCAGATTATTCCACACGCATGGTACGTAACAAGATAGCGGCCACTCCTCTGGCTTGCCCGAGAATCCAACAACAGGTACGGTATTCTTTGATCGTGGGAGTGACGTGTTAACTGACGAATACCTGGCGCCTGTATCAACCATACACATGTGATTTCGGCCGTTAATGGTTAACGATACCAAAGGTTCTAAATACAAGACGCCACCTACTGCCGGACCAGGGCACCCCTATTGGATAGGATATTGGCCTGGGGCCTGATTATTGGCTCCCGGCATAGGGCCATGTGGAGTATTATCTGGTGGTGGTGGATATACGTCATGTGGATAACGAGCTGGCGTCACCTCCTGTCTCGATAAATCCTGTTTGGTCGGACATTGAAAATGCCAATGTCCCACCCCGTCACACCGGTGGCACCTGTCCGTGGGTCGAGGGTTGCCCCTCAGACGTTTGTTCCGACCCCTGCGCCAGGATGTGGATGGGCCCAGAGGTCTCTGTTGATATGAATTATCAGATGATGTAGGAGGACCCTGAACCTGGGGCATCTGGATTGCATTCACCTTTGTGAAATTAAGTTTGTCACGTATGTCTTTTAATTGGGCCTTAGCTAATTGAGTTTCAAGGGATTTTAATTCCCTGTCATCAGACTCCCTCTTATCAAAAGATTGATCAATAAAATGAACAATGTGGGCTGCCCATAAATCATAATCCATCTTTGTTAGGCCAACAACAGACGCCAAGCTCTTCTTAACATCATCAGACAGAGAGCTCTCTACAGCTCCTCTGAACAACAGTTGAGTCGTAGGATCAATCGTTGGATCATTTCCAGTTCTATTTTCCCACAAGAGCTTAACTCTAGATAAGTAGGTCGTGCCCCGTTCTGTAACAGCCGGAGGAATCTCACACAAGTCTGAAGATTTCATAGACGTCGGATATTTCTCTCGTATAATTGGCCATAAAATTTGAACGTGGTCGTGCAGTGTGTCACTGTCTGGGTCCAATTTAGTCCCAGCAGCCTGTTCTATTTCAGTCAAACTACCAAACGACGTGCATGCTGTGAAAACCCTCCTCCAATCACCCAGACATGGCACAATTCCGGCGCATGCCTCCAGAAAAGCGCGGATCCAAGCCGAACCTCCTTTCTGGATATCAGGCAAACGCTGACGGATCAACTCAGTATCCTGCAAACTAAAAGGCGTGTAAGTCTGTTTGCGGACTCCCTCAGCTGTGGTGGAAGAAACGAGAGGTAACATGAATTGAGCAGGAGGCGCTGCGTCAAGGCATGTGTGAACATTATCAGCAATTCTATTTAATCGACCTGAATTTCCTCGCTGCCAGCCAGTGACCTTATCAAAAGTTGTGGCAGGAGGCCTGAGGTCAGGACAAGCAGTTGGACCAGGACAGGTCAGTGGCACGGAGTCATATGAAGCCCCCAAAGATGTCACGCTGAAAGAAGCATCAGAGGACGGTGGACGGAACACATCACCTCCCCTTTGTTCACCCACAGAGCCAGGAGTGGTGTGAATACCATCCATCAATGTTTGCACATGGTCTTGTACCATATTCCTATTTTCTGCTGATTTTGTCTGTAAAATACCCCCTGTAACGAGAAGCAAGTCTGAGCTGGATCTAGTGTGTTCAGAACCAAGTGAGAGCTCAGCCAGATTTATGGATGAGAGCTCCGTCAATGGCATTTGGTTGTGTGGATTTAATCCCACAGGTGCATACGGGGGAGGACGAGGAGGAGGAGGGGGAGCGGGGCAAAGAGGATGCGGAGGGGGAGCACAAGGCTGTTCAGTTTCAAGGCATGTCTCTGTTCCTGTTACGAGGGCCGCACCGGCTTTAATAGGGAGTTCTGCAGTACCAGGCACCAAAGTGTTATCTGCAGACAGCCATAAATCTGTTTGCAAGCCAACAACTTGTTTCTGTGAAACTGCTTTGTGAGCACTTCTCAGAGCAGGTTTCTGCCTACCTAGGATTTTGCACATTTCATCCACAAACAATAAGCAGTCCCTATGAAAGGCGTCCGCCTTCTGCCAGTCCTTATATTTCTTTCTACGCACTAGAACAGAGCATTTTTCCTTCTCATCCAACGCCAACCTCAAAGCTCTCTCTGATTGCACAAGAAGCTTATTCAGTCCAACAGCAGACGGACACGAATCATCCACACCAGGAAACATTCCTGACCGACACATGTTATTCACCCAAGAAACTAAACGTCTTTTCTCATCAAGAACATTCTTGACAGCTACCTTCCGACTCCATGAAACCCATAACTCATGCAAAACAGATCCTAATGTGCCAGAGGCACAATTCTTCCAAGTTTGTATAGGTATGTCAGACATTATAATAATGTTATACACGTGTTTTACAAGGGTGAAGTGAGCAAACCTCCAGCCAGGACCATGGACAGCTGCAGTAGCCAACCAAGAAACTGCCTGTTTTAAATCACCCTCCTAAAACACCCAATAAAAATGCCACCCCAGAGCACAGCAGTGGTAGTCACTATCAGACTTCACAATTTGACCTACTGCCGGCAAATACACCCACTGAAACAATATATAAAATAAAAAATCTTTCCCTGTTGCCTTAGTTTGCGTGTTTACAGCTATTACCGGAGTACAGGTCACAAGTCTCTAAATGAAACAGAAAATAAATAAAGGAAAAAAATGAATAAAGAAAAGAAAGTAAAAAAAAATAATAAATGAAAAAAAATAAAAAATTTGCGACCTATACACCGGAAAATACGGCAATCAACTTCAACTGGGAAGGGGAAGAAAAGATTTGACTCTAACGGCGATCACTGGTCCCGGATTGTGAACTAAATCACCTTCTCGGCAACTCTTGTGAACCCGGAGCGGCCCAAACCACTCTGTACGGCAAGCCGTGTGCTGGATGAAAGCCAGTGCGACTCTACGGCGATTAAATCCCGGAGTTCACCTCTGACCTCAGCCCCACAGCTCCCGGAGCCCATAAAATAAACAAATAAAAAAAAGTCTCTCAGCCAACAGGCCGGAGCTCATAGATGGGGAAAAAACGCAAACTTAGGCACTCATACTCTCACCCTTTGTGTGTGTGGACTATGTGCTTTATACTTTACTTATATGTACGAAAACAGCAAAAAAAATGCACATTCAAATGAAATACCAACAGTGGTTCACGTTATTTAACTGTTAACGCTAACCCAAACAACCGTAGCTACACTACGGTGTAATTTTTGCCCACCCGTAGACAGAACAGACATACAGCCAAGGTAAATTTAGCGTTTTCAATAGCAGACATTTAGTTATAAACGGAAGATCTGCTCACCTGAATGAAGAAGGCGCCAGAGTTGGCTGCACGCTCGTTCCGCCACTCGTGGGGGAAGCCCCCAATCGGCTTCCGTTTCAGGCGAAACTGCAAACTTCTCACGTCGGGATCACCAAATTGTTGCGGTTCAAAAGTTGAAGGGAAGCTCTGAAACGAATGTGCAAGTTTTAGGCAGGTTTATTGTACATTATAAGAATAAACCTTACAGCGACCAACAGACCTCTCACCAAGCACAAGTCCAACACACACACATCTTCGAAGGCGGACCACGGTTTTATACCTCTAGATGACGTCATCGCCTCGTGGGACCAATCCTGGAACCGAACCGCCTTGGAACCGCCCTAGAACTTCCCCTACTCTGTGAGTGATCCGCCTCTCAGCCAACAAGCTACCAGCTCTGTATGTCAATCATCCAGTGTTGTGTCTGTTGTATTATGCAGGCGTGTAACTGAAAAACTCTTCCCTATTGGAAATAAAACCCGTAAATAAAGGTTCCATCTTGAATATATTTTCACATTATATGGTGGAATTAAGTGAACATAAATCATAACGCATAATATGTGTGCTTCAGGTGTAATACTGATATACATATATTTCAGAAGCAAGCGAGTACGAAGATCTTCACAAGGAAACACGGTAAAACAATTATTTCTTTGCGAGAAAAAATATATTTCTTAGCTGACTTCATAGCAGACGGGCTCCTGAGCTTAACGAAATGTTCAAATCAGCTGGATTTAAAAAAAAAAAAGTTCGCTGAATTTTAGGCAGGCGCCAGGCGGGTCAAACCGGACGCTTTCTTTCTTTAAATTTAGCTAAATCCATCCATCCATCCATCCATTTTCTTCCGCTTATCCGGGGTCGGGTCGCGGGGGTAGCAGCCTAAGTAGGGAGGCCCAGACTTCCCTCTCCCCAGCCACTTGGAGCAGCTCCTCTGGGGGAATCCCAAGGCGTTCCCAGGCCAGCCGAGAAACATAGTCCCTCCAGCGTATCCTGGGTCTTCCTCTGGGTCTCCTCCCGGTGGGACATGCCCGGAACACCTCACCAGGGAGGCGTCCAGGAGGCATCCTAACCAGATGCCCGAGCCACCTCAACTGGCTCCTCTCGATGTGGAGAAGCAGCGGCTCTACTCCGAGTCCCTCCCGGATGACTGAGCTTCTCACCCTATCTCTAAGGGAGAGTCCAGCCACCCTGCGGAGAAAACTCATTTCAGCCGCTTGTATCCGAGATCTTGTATCCGAGATCTTGTTCTTTCAGTCATAACCCAAAGCTCAGCTAAAAGCAAAGCTAGCTAAATAAACGCTTAAAAAATATATTTCTGAGCTGACTTAATAGTAGACGTACTCCTGAGTTTAACGAAATGTTCAAATCAGCTGGATTTAAAAAAAAAAGTTCGCTGACTTTTATGCAGGCGCCAGGCGGGTCAAACCGGACGCTTTGTTTCTTTAAATTTAGCTAAATAAACGCTTAAAAATATATTTCTTACCTCACTATAGCAGACGGGCTCCTGAGCTGAACCAAATGTGAAATCAGCTGGATTTAAAAATCCGCGGTGTGGTTTATGAGTGGTATCTTGCAAACAAAAACAGCGAACCTCACAGCTAATAGCAGCTACATCCACAGCAGGGAGCGGGCAGCGACAGAGTCAGTCCGACCAAAGGAGGCTTTTTTCGGACACAGCAAGTAGAAACTTCTGGAAGTGGCCCCTCTTCCTCTTCACTCTCTGAGTCCTCTGCTGGCTGCTGCCTACAGCGCCTCTATAGCGGCCGAAACTGGTACTGCACCATTTTCGCCAAAAATGAAAAACGAAGAATCAGAGCGAAAAATGAGTCTAAAAATATGGGAAAAAATCCATAAATAATACTCTTCGATGTTTAATACGCTGGACATTCAAATTAGCAAAAATACTGCGTATTATAGACCGGTTTTTACGGTACTTTAAACACAGGACTAAACTGTTATCAAAATTTCTATAAGCAGGCAACAGATTTAATGAAAAGTAACTAAAATTATCCTAAAAGGATGAAATTACAAAAATCAAAGGATTTATTTAATACTTTACGTACATATATTCTATTCGGCCACAAAATTAACAAATGAGAATGATCTTTTAATCATTATTAAGACCACTTTTAAATCTCAAATACACGGGCGTGTTGCCACGGCATTTCTACATAAAACGAACCCAAATACATAAAACAAACGACTCACCGTCGAGTGGTGGACACAGAACACACAATACAATCCTCCGGCCGCATTAATTTGGCTTGAAACAGCGGGGTTCTCTGCGGATTTATGAAGACACTGAGCACAAACAGCTAGCCACAACGTTAGCATCCAAGTTCACCTCTGACCGGGAAGATGTCAAGATGGAATAGTCCATTTTCAGTAGGGGGATACAGAAATCGACCGGTTTTTGTATTGCGTATTTAATGATCGTTTTCATCGTAACTGTAATTATTTATACATTTGTACATTATTTGTACATTTTCATCTTTAAATCACTTCTTGGTCTGCTGCCCTCATACATCTCCTCCTACATGTCTTTGCGTGAGTGCAGCTACAGTGTGCGCTCTCAGGACATGATTACCTGCAGTGTTCCGTCAGTGAGGACTGAACTTGGAAAAAGGGCCTTCTCCTACTCCGCTCCTGCTTCATGGAATATCTTACAAAAAGATCTGAAGCTCTCGACCTTGACTTCTCTAAATGGTTTTCAGAATCTGTTGGAATCCTGGCAAAAACCAATGCAGATTTGTTCCTGTCTTTGATTTTATACGTCTACCTTATAATGTTTTGCTAGTTTTTTGATACTTTGTTAAAAAAAAGAAAAAAAAATCTTTTGTTTTTTTCTCTCTTTTTGTTTTCTATTGTTTATTGTTTGTTTGTTTATTGTTTAATGAAATTCTATCACTGCTGTTCATTGTTCTTTAGTTTTAGCAGGTCGCTTTCGTAAATGAGCCCATGAGGTTCAAAAGATTTACCTGACTAAATAAAGGTTGAATGAATTTTTATGTTAAATGTACATTAACAAGCAGGATCAATGTTAGGGATGTAGGTGACTGGCCGGGGCGGGGCCGGGGCCTCTGCTGATTGGGAGCCCCAGGCAACGGCATCATTTGCCTACATGGTAGATCCGAGTCTGTTCTCCGCTCTGCTCCCCCTCCAACCCTCCCTCCTCTCTGCTCTTTACGGTGGGGAAAAAGGTAAAACAAGCAGCTGCGAAGCCAGCATAAGAGCCTGTAAATAAGTTTATTGGTTTTTACTGATAGATAATTAGTTATTAGCGGTAGCATTTTAAATATGCTGGTGAAGATTCTCAGTCGTCCAGGACATGATAAAATCAAAAAAGGCGTTCAATACAGGATCAACTGGACTTTATTTGTTGCAGAAAACGTTTCGACTTCTGTCCAGAAGTCTTTTTCAATTCTGAATACATTTTAAATAAAAATAGCACAAATCCGCTTATGAATTATAAAAGTTAGTCAAACCACAAAAACGCTGACAAAAAGTTTAGGTCCGCTGTAAGCGGATTAGCGCTTTAGCGCTCTCTAGCGGTCTGTGCCCACCTTCGCAAAATACAGATGTCATGTTCTTGTTTACACATTTAAATAGAGCGCGACAGTGTGTGCCGGGAGAGTACGTGGGAGAGTACATCATTATTCAAACTAGTTTGAAGCCGCGCAGCCCCGAGACCTTTCACAAGTCGACAGATGCGGGTTTAACACTACCTCTGCTCACGGGTCAGGGACGGATCAGAGGCAAGTAACTTAACTCGCCAAGGCGCGTTTTTTCTTCTTCTGAATGCTCGTTGGAGGACTGAACACGCATCAAACCCGGACTGAACCGTCTTATGAAAGGGGCTAAATGTTACAACTCTCTCAAATCTCATGACTCACTTCACTCCCGTGCTTGCTGTCTTCATTCTGTTCAACTTTGTCTTTTTCTTCTTTGTCATGTAGCTTTTTTTGACTCGACAAATAACAGTGAGCCTCTGCCAGAAAGGAGGAGGGAGGTTGTTTATCTGTTTGGTGGGTATGGAAGGTGAAAGCGGAGGGTGATGAGGATGTTTTGTCCCTGAGACTGCATGTCTTTTTCACGACCACACTCTAACATGCTTCAGATATGACGATTAAAAAAAAGAAGAAAAAAAGATGTGGCCTGGATTTTTTATTATAACTGGTTTTACTTAACCTATCACAATTAACACAAATTAAAACTACACACTTTAAAAACTGTTGTTTTGTTTAGTCTTTACTTTTGACCAAAATTAAAATGGAGTGTCTGAGAGGCTGTGTCTTTCCCACTAGAGCAACTTAAAGCTGTCATGTCCCTATGATGTGCTCCTGAGTTATGTTAGTTGTATTGTAGGTTGCAACGGAGCTTCCGCCTCTTGGTACAATGGGATCTCTAAGAGATAAAATAGGAGACGTGTGTACAGTACTGTACATGTGCATCAGCTTGAGCTTCATTATGGAATGGGCAGTAAGTTTTAAATTATTTAAGAGCTGTAAAAATAGAATAAATTAAACACAATACAACTGTCATTTTGACAAGGGGCAATATTTAAAATTGTTTGTTTGATTGCTTGTTATTTATCACTGTCACCCTATATTAACATGATACAGTACATACAGGACAATTGGGTAGCAGTAATACTCCAAGAACCACAGTGCTTTTTTTGTATGGGGTATTATTTTCAACAAAACTCAACAATAAAAAAAAAACAATTAAAGCTGCTATATGTAACTTTTCTAACAATATATTTTTAACATATTTCTTCACTCTGTCACTAGATTGATGTTAGAGAGGTAATCTCTGAAAAAAACTAAAAAAAAATATTGTCCCCTTGCTTCTCCAGGTGGTAAATAAGCATTTCTAAAAAGAAAAAGTGACCCGCCATTTTCCAGCCAATAAAAACAAAGTTTGTAACCAGCCAATAAAAACCGAGCTTGAATTCGAATCAGCCAATAAAAACAGAGCTTGAATTTGAATTTTAACAGACCACAAGGGGGCAGTGCCATATATGGCTCTGAGGGGGAGGGATCAGAATGCTTTGCTTGTTGAAATTTTTTCTAAGTGCTGATGTTCTACAGAAACTGCAGACTCCACCTTTAACTAAAAGTTGACATAACCTTCTTGCATTAGTTTCTTCCATTACAGTATACCGGTAGCTTTATTTTTGAAAGTATTTAGGAGTGAAAACTATAGTTTTGTGTGAGCTGCACCTTTACTGCCCAAACACATCCCCACACTTTTATACTGATCCATCTGACTGGTGGAAAATTGATCCATCTGGTTGCAGAATTAGTGGCTGCAATGGTGCATATAAAAAGCTTCTGTTCCTTCAGAAGGAAGGACTTTTTACAAGTAAACTATGATATATTGCAAGTCTTCATCCCAAACACAGTGTTTTTTTTATTTTTTTATTTCAGAATTGAAATAATCCTAAATCATGAAGCAATTGCCTAAATTAATTCTTGCAAGGATTAAAGTCATAAAATAATGGTCTTATAAGATTTTATCGTATTTGTCTAGTATTAGATTTTTTTAGAAAGGCATCCAATGGCTTATGCCGGGTACACACCAAACGCGTTTTGAGCAGCCAAAGCAGCCAGTTTACATGCAAAGTCTATGGTGGCCGTGCATCTAGGAGCAACGCAGCGTGCTGCGGCGCGTTTTCAGCAGTTTGAGCAGCGCGGCAGGGTGTGGCAGTTCTTTTTCCGTGCATGCGGCACGTCCAGAGCAGCGGCTGCTCGAGTTCAACAAATTGAACTTTGACCTACTTTGGCTACTTGCCGCGTAGCAGCAACCAATCGGGAGAGACTCTGCTATGTGATGACGCAACGACGACGGGATGGAAGTAGGTGGGCACCTCGTGACGTATTAAAAGAATGGACGAAAAATACGGCGTCTGCGTGCTGCTTTGTTGATTAATTACAACAAAGCAATTCTTCGGATTACGTCCGCCATTTCAGAGACCGGAAAAAAACAAACCCGACCGGAAAAGGACCAAGACGCTCCTCCCACTGCGCATCTTCAGACGCGTTCAGTGTGAACAGACATCTGTTGACAAGCGACAAACACCGCTCGTCGAGAGCGTTTTTGTTGCTCAAGACGTGTTTGGTGGGAACCCGGCTTTAGTTCAGCGGGAGTGAGGTACTGGATCCAACCCTCACCAGGGTCCTGGAAGGTGAGGCAATCGGATCAGCCCTCACGGAAGCACCGGAACAGAGTCCGGGAACTCAGCCTGCCGGGCAAGTTGGATCAGCTGCGTGTGTCACGAGTGCGGGCTATTCTTATGTCTTGGTCAGCTTCACTTTACCTGTGGTGTGGGCTTATCCTTTACTGTCGGGGTACTGCACTTTCACACTTCAGAGTTCTGCCTTTTTGTTTCCTCAACATAACATTATGAAATTCCATTTCTTGACATTTTAAAATGTATTCAGAATTGTTCATGTCTGCATTGGGATGAATTAAAACAGAATAGCGTCCAACCTGCACTAAATTGATTTTTCCCCTGATGCATGCTCAATAATCCAGGTAGAAAAATCTAAAAAAGCTAAGTCTGGTCCTCTGGACATTCAAAAAATAAAACAAAACAAAGCAAAAAAAAATTGTAGAAACGTTTTGTCTTTCGTCCGAAAGACTTCCTCAGTCTGAGCTGCTGTATTCAGCTCAGTCTTATAAATAGCACCCTCTCACAGTGGATCAACCAGTTGGCTGATGACAGCCGAAACCAGCTGCTCACATGATCAAGGAGGACCATCAGCCTAACGATGGATCGTTAGCACCCTGATGGTTGTTTGCTATTCACAGAGGGCTGAGTGATACTAGCAATAACAGCATTGTAAGAGGGGGACAGTTGAACCCGGAGGCCTCCACCTCTGTTTAATGATGGACGGTTTCTTTTCACAAAGATGGCCTCCTTTACTCCTCTCTCAAACCATCGTTCCTCTCTATCAAGGATGTGAACATCTGAACAGGACTCTGCGGTCTACACTCATCTCCAGGCCAGAGGTAACTCTTTCAGGGATGAAGATGTTCACATCCTTGATAGAGAGGAAAGATGGTTTGAGAGAGGAGTAAAGGAGGCCATCTTTGTGAAAAGAAACCGTCCATCATTAAACAGAGGTGGAGGCCTCCGGGTTCAACTGTCCCCAATTACCATGCTGTTATTGCTAGTATCACTCAGCCCTCTGTGAATAGCAAACAACCATCAGGGTACTAACGATCCATCGTCAGGCTGATGGTTCTCCTTGATCATGTGAGCAACTGGTTTGAGGCTGTCATCAGCCAACTGGTTGATGTACTGTGAGAGGGTGCTATTTATAAGACTGAGCTGAATACAGCAGCTCAGACTGAGGAAGTCTTTCGGACGAAAGACGAAACGTTTCTACAATTTTTTGCTTTGTTTTGTTTTGTTTTTTGAATGTCCAGAGGACCAGACTTTTTTTTAGATAAATTGATTTTTGTTTTGCAACTTGTGTCAGTGATTTATTGCATTTCATGACATCGAGTTTACGCACATTGGTTTTATGATAAAAATGCAGTGAATCTACCTCTTATCAAAGTGATAAGAAATTTCAGATGAAGCCAGACTCGAGTGGCTGAGATGGTGTAGACTCTACACTATCCTTAATAGAGGTAGTGTGATAATAATGACTCAGGTAGGGCAGCCGGCTCAGGACCGGAAGGTCCCGGGTTCGATCCCCAGTCACTGCATAACTTGTTGTGTCCCTGGGCAAGACACTGAACCCTGAGTTGCTCCCGGTAGGACTGGCAGCGCCTTGCATGGCAGTCTACCGCTACTGGTGTATGAATGTGTGTATGAATGGGTGGATGGCTGGTACTGTGAAGCGCCTTGGGGCCCCTCATAGGGGGCTGGAAAGCGCTATATAAGTAAGCTCCATTTACCAGACAAACAAGATACAGTCCAGCTGTTTGCGTTTCTGCTCTTTGAGGTGTGATACTAAAAGCTAAATTAGTAGAAAAGTAAATATTATAATATATTTTTTAAACAAGGATCCAGATTTTTTCATATCCGAGACAGTTGCAGAATTATGTGACCATGAGTTTTGACATCTCCTAATTAAGTATGCCAACACAGTAAGAAATACAAATAAAATCCTTCTGGTCTGAGCTTATGAAACTAAACTCATTGTACCGGTATGTCTTTTTCAGAGCTTTTTTAATGTATTTTTTAATTTTGATTTGTACAGTGTGTGCTTTTCTGACACACCTTGTTGATAGATGACCTGACTACACTTACCTAATAATAAATACATATAATTAAAGATAAAAACCTTCTGGTTTTGTGGCAGTTTATGCTGAATGCTAAAATAATTGCTGAAATAAATTGTCCATATGACGTAAAACCCGTTGTTTTTAATTAAAGTGATGTGTTGCAGTGTAATAACACATACAGATAAAACAAACATCAGTGGAGTTTTTTAATTGTTAAATAATCTAAAGCATAAATTATTGGAATGTGAAATGTGAGTTACTGTGCTGATGCTAAAAGTGTAAAAGCTTGTTATCCCATATTAAAGTATTAGTTTCCCTCCCACATTTATCAAGTGAAGCAGTAATTGAAGTAATGTGTTTTTAAATATATTTAAGAGGCTTTCTGATGTGATGCAACAACTAAACAGCTTATATTCCTGTAGACTACATTATGGGTTTGGGAAGTGTCCAGGAACTGTGGGCATCTTCTACTTCAAAACGTTTTGCAAATCATCTAAATTAAAACATCGTTTGTGCAAGTCTCTTAAGGATTTTTTCATAAAACTTTCACGACTTATGGCCGCCTCATGTAATTGCTGAATAGATCAAGGCTGCAAAGATGTTTGAACGCAACCACCCTGGTGTGCCTTTGTGCCATGAAGTGAGTTAGTAACAGATCTGAAATAACTGACATGTGAAATGGTAACTGGCTTTTGGCTCAATATTGTACAGGTAGTCCCCGACTTACGAGCGCTCTGACCTACGAGGTTCCGGACTTACGAGCTGGCGAATTTTTGGAAAAAACGCAAAAAATACAGAGTTTTTCTGTGATTTTTCACCACAGTTCGTTAGCTAAACATGTGGACACACGTTTCCGATCATTTTTATGCACTCGTAAGCAGTTTTTCGATGAAAAACGAGTGTTTGTAGTCGCGCTAGCAAAACCGTTCCAACTTACGAGCGAAATTCCGGACTTACGAGACACGTGGCGGCCGTTCCAAGTTACGAATTTTCGCTTTACGAGCGCCTCGGAGGAACGGAACTCGCTCGTAAGTCGGGGACTACCTGTAATGTGATGCTGTGTGACGACCCAGTCGTAAGATTCAACAACAAACAGGTTTATTACATAGGAAAGATTGACGACGAGACACAGAAACTTTGCATTTAGTTTAAAAAAAGTGATTGGTTAATGCGTTGTGCTCCACATCAATACAGCTGAGTTCTGCTCGATGCCTCTTTCAGGTATACAGTGCTCACTTCATTTCTGAATGTTCACCATGTGTTTGTGTGACACGGCTTGCTCCATCTGTGATTTCGGAACAGCCAAGGGCGGCATAACCAGTGGTGGGCATATGAACGCTAGATAGCGCTAAAGCGCTAATCCGCTTACAGTGGACCTAAACTTTTTGTCAGCGTTTTTGTGGTTTGACTAACTTTTATAATTCATAAGCGGATTTGTGCTATTTTTATTTAAAATGCAGTACCGCTAATAACTAATTATCTATCAGTAAAAACCAATAAACTTATTTAGAGGCTCTTATTCTGGCTCTGTTGCTGCTTGTTTTACCTTTTTCCCCACCGTAAAGAGCAGAGAGGAGGGAGGGTTGGAGGGGGAGGGAGCAGAGCGGAGAACAGACTCGGATCTACCATGTAGGTAAATGATGCCGTTGCCTGGGGATCCCAATCAGCATGGGGCCCCGGCCCCGCCGCGCCCCGGCCAGTCACCTACATCCCTAACATTGATCCTGCTTGTTAATGTACATTTAACATAAAAATAATTATAGTTACGATGAAAACGATCATTAAATACGCAATTAAAAAAACGGTCGATTTCTTTATCCCCCTACTAAAAATGGACTATTCCATCTTGACATCTTCCGGGTCAGAGGTGAACTCAGGGGCTAATTCTGTGGCTAGCTGTTTGTGCTGGGTACTTGGATAAATCCGCAGAGAACCCCGCTGTTTCAAGCCAAATTAACGCGGCCGGAGGATTTTATTGTGTGTTTTGTGTCGAGCATTCGACGGTGAGTCGTTAGTTTTATGTATTTTAGTTACTTTTCATTAAATCTGTTGACTACCTATAGAATCTTGACATCTTCCGGGTCAGAGGTGAACTGGACGCTGAACTCTGTGTCCAGCTGCTTGTGCTGGGTTACTAATGGATAAATCCGCAGAGAACCCCGCTGTTTCAAGCCAAATTAACGCGGCCGGAGGATTTTATTGTGTGTTTTGTGTCGACCATTCGACGGTGAGTCGTTAGTTTTATGTATTTGGGTTACTTTTATGTATAAATGCGGTGGCGACACACCCGTGTATTTGAGATTTAAAAGTGGTTTTAGGGATTAAAAGATCATTCTATTTTTTGTTGATTTCGTGGCCGAATAGAATATATGTACGTAAAGTATTAAATAAATCCTTTGATTTTTGTAATTTCATCCTTTTAGGATCATTTTTGTTACTTTTCAGTTGGCAGTGTAGTGCAAATATTGATAACGCTGCCGGCTATATATAAATATATATATATATATATATATATATATATATATATATATATATATATATATATACATATACACATATATATACATATACATATATATATATATATATATATATATATATATATATATATATATATATATATATATATATATATATAAATAGCGGATTAGATTAGCTTCCCCTAATTTTCATAAGACATTTGTGCTTTTGAAATTGTGGACCTAAAAAAATTAATAAGCGTTTTAGAAATTGTGGAACTAATTTTTGGATTAGCGCTGCCCACCACTGGACATAACGATGGGCTGGTCTTTGCTGCCATTTTGCAGAACTGTTTTTTAAAAGAGCTTTTAGTTTATTTTACAACATTGTTCTTTGGGAGACCACCTGTGGGCACGTTACGTACAGTGTCATGTCCGTGTCTTCTGTCAGGAAGTCACACATTGCTGTAAAAAAGTTGTAATAAACAACCGGTTGACAGATTATTTCATCAGTTTTTCTTTTCATGCAGTAACATACCTTCAGAGTACTTAGAAATATATCCAACTGAACACCTTTTTTCTCCTTTGCAAGCTTGATAACTATCACACATGTTGTTCTGTTAGGTTTTGTTACTTGCACCCCTCTGTTGTCTGAAGCAGCTGCTGTCAGACTGGAGTTTGCAGCATAGTTGCACTTCTGTGTATTTTGTAGAGAGATTGTAATTGGGTGCAAGTGTTGGCAGATTAAAAACACAAGTGAGAACACACTGAGCATTGCTGTTGGACAATTTGTAGTTTTAGGGAAATGACTGAGAACCTGATTGAAAGTCAATAGGGTATATGCCACGGGTAGTGGTGACGTACTTCCGTTAAAATATGACCAATACGCTTCACTTCCGGCTCTCATCTACTACTGTTGTTGTTAGCGGTAGCTTCTAGAACTAGACCATGTAAAAGACACAAAAGGTAAATTATCTGCGAGCTACTGGTACAACAAGAGAGATTTGTTGTGTGCCGTTGTGTCCAGTGAATAGCAGGGACAATAGAGCGCTTAGTTTTTTATATTTTAATGCCAGAGTTCGTGGCTAACCGAGTTAGCCTTAAAGCTAACACTCGGTTGTAGCCGGCGTTTTAAACCTCAGAATATTCAAGAGCCAGCATCAAACAGTGGTTAAAAAGGAGCTGTACCTGCATTGTTCGAGTGGAATAATTCTCCCTTCCACTTCCATGACCGGGGCTTTGGGAGAGAAGCAGAGAGGACAGCGAGGAGGAGGAGAACACAACAACAGCTGCTGCAGCTCAGTAAGAAACACCGCAGTGAAGAAACACGATTATCACTCGACTCCACACCCTGCACTTGTAGATTTAATGTTGGAGTCATGATGAGTGATTTAATAAAAGTTTGTAACTACATACTTTTAAAATAATATTCAGATTTTAACATATGTTTTCTAATCTG